>JASANZ010002139.1:0-53301 GCA_030849805.1 Sergeia podlipaevii
GCGGGGCTCGAGCCAGAGGTCAAGACCGGTGAGAACCTCCTCAAGCCTCGCGAGGGAACCCTCAGGAGCAGCAATACCCTTGAAGGCCTCAATGATGAAGGGTATGCTTGCGGCGTCGATCTCGGTGGCGGAGAAGTCGAGCCACATGTCCACCTGACTGTTCTCATAGGGAGTGGCGCCATAGAGCTTGAGGCCGCTCTTGCCGACACGAGCGATGTAGCGGAGGATGGCGTTTGACTCGAAGATGTAACCCTCAGGAGTCTCAAGAGCGGGGTAGCGCATGCAGGGGCTGCAGTTCTGGGCGTAGTGAGTGGTCTCGTTGTCGATACCATACTGGCAGGCCTTGATATCAAGCTGTACGCCAGCATAGGCGGCGGCAATGAGGGCCTTCTGGTAGCGGGCACCCTCGGGGTTAGGGACGGTGAGGAGAGTGAGGGACATGGGTTGTGGATGTCGTAAGTGAGTCTTGATAAAGCAGTTGATAACCTGTAAATAGACGCAAGTTGTATTGCGAATGATGATTTGGTTATAGAGAAGGGGAAGTAGCAATGCATATATATAGAGAGAGAGAGAGAGAAGGATGAAAAAGATGATGATGAATGAGTATATTAGATAAAGAATAGGAAGGTAAACCCCAGTGGGTGCATGAAAGTGTACATATATGAGCATAGGTGCTGCTCCTTATAGTAAAGTGCAACTGCTGAACGTGAGTAGGCATGCTTTCCGCTTTTCCTCTCTCTCTCTCTCTCTGTTTATGTAAATATGATTATATGATGGGAAAAAAAAAATAGAAAAAGAAGAAAAATGGAAGGCAGGGAAGATCTATCCGTGCGTGTTGGTGTAGCAGCGCTATTTCCTTTCCTGCGTCGTATCTCCTTTACTTTTCTCTCTCTCTCTCTCTCTCTCTCTATCTATTTCTTTTCGTAATGGCAGATCGCAGATGCATGGTACTTTCGTGAGATCAATTTGGTGAGAGGTAGCAAGAGGTGCATCTCCTCGCATACCAATTTCACCACTGATACGTGTAGTCCATCTTCCCTTTTCCCTCCTCCTTCCTCTGCGTGCAGGAGTGAATGTGGAGGTGCTCAGTCGTTCTATTTGACCCCCATTTTTTTTTTTTCGTTATGGTTTCCTTCCCTTCTTCATCGTTTCTCCACAACAAGAACAACAACAACAGAAATCTCCCCTTAACACCCTTCACCGCACTTCTTTACTGGAGGAGGAAGAAGAAAAACGCTTGCATTACTGCAGCAAGCAACCTAAAGGAGTATATATATATATATATATATATATATATTTTTAAAGTGGGTACCGGTCGAGCATGAGCAAGCCAACAGCTGTTAAACGACGGCGACCGCAGCAAAAAAAAAAAAAAAATGCATCTACAGCGCCGGAAGGGGATCTGTATAGAGAGAGAGAGAAAGAAAGAAAGAAAATCACATAGAGAGAGAGAAGCACACCGGCAGCAGAACTATTGCCGAGATACTTCAGTCTCGAGGAACGCCCCACCAAAGAAGCCGCCTCACGATGGTCAGGAAGAGGTAGGAATGCCCTGGGAGAGAGAGATGTTGATGATGTCACTGTCACTGCTGTTGCTTGTGCTGCTGCTGTGCGCTAAGCATCTGAATCATCATAGCACGATACTGCTCAAACACCTGCCCAGAGGCCCATGGCTGCTGTTGCTGCTGCTGCTGCTGAGGAGGAGGCGGTGGCAATGTTGAAGTCGCTGAGGTAGGCGAAGTTGGCATTGCTGTGCTTCCAGCGTCTGCTGCTCCAGAGGCTTGAGCGGCTGCAGCAGCTGCAGCAGCAGCAGCAGCAGCAGGAACGAAAGCAGGAGCCTGTGCGTTCATCGTGGACGAGAAAGCTGATGCTGATGCCGCTGGTGGCGGCACAGCCTTGGTGTTAGGAACGAACGAAGGAACCATCCCAACTGGGTTGCCACCAACACGTATACTCACAAACGGCACAGGAGCCGCTTGCCCTGGGGACATCATCGCCATCATATTTGGAAATAATTGCTCTCCTTGAGGTACTGCTACTGCAGCGGTGTAGTCGATATCACCAACAACACCAACACCACTGCTGCTACGAGGCACAAAGGGTTTTGCGTTGTAGTTAAATTTTGTTGTGGTGGCGCTGGAGGTGGTGGTAGGAACAGCAGTGACATGCTGCTGTTGCTTGCCAGCCTTTGAGTCCTCGCCAGAAACCGCCATGACGGCTGAAAGGATGCCTGAGACCCTAGCTTCTTCTCCGTTTGTGCTTGCATTGAAGCACTCCGCACTGTGCTGTGCCCCTCTCTCCCCTCCCTCCGAGTTGGCACTATAATCGTCATCATTTCGAGCAGCAGCGCCTCCTGCAACGCTCTCGGTGGCCACAGCGGCAGCTTCTCCAACATGAGCGCCATCTTTCCTTTGCTCATGCGGAGCATCGACGTATTCGCCGCTGCCTGTGCCGCTCTCACCACGACGGTTTCTATCCTTCGACTTGCCCACTGCACCTTCACCACCACTTCCTACCTTCTTTTCCCTATCGTCTTCATCTTCATCATCGTCAAACAGTTTTGTCTGACAGGCAAATGGATTCACACCAGCACCGGTAGCAGAGAACGCCTTCGTCCCTGCCGCGGAGTAGTGCTGGTGCATGGAGTGACCAGGGGTATTGCCAGTGCTAAGCCGCGTTGGACTTAACATACCGCTGCTGCTGACTGCGGCCACGGCGCCAAAGCCAAAGCCACCCGCATCGCCACCATCACCCGCGCCACCTGCCATGGTCATACGCTGAGAGAAATCCTGCCGCACGCTACGCAGCACATCACGCTCTCCCTCCGTCACCTCCACCACGAGAGGCATTGGGGGAGTGGTAAGACTGGAGCTGGCACTACTGTGGAGGGTGTTGGTGGTGATAGATTCGGTAGAACGCATCGGGGTCACAAAAGGGGTGTCAGGGCTGTACTGAAGCTGGCCCCGGAGCAAACTGAAGAGATCGCGCATGTCCTCATCGTCCTCGAGTGCGCTGTTGTCAAGCGATGTAGTTGCAGCGGTGCCCACCATCGCATTCGCCCCTGTTGCTATTCCTGTGGTGGTGGTGGTGGTGGTGATGCCAGCGCCGAACTGTTCTCCTTCTCCGTAATAAAACTGCTGTAGGTTTCCGCAGAAGAAAGGGTCGTAGTACCCACCGCCCGGCTGCTGCTCTTGCTGGGAGTCATAGTGTTGCTGCTGACGTGGTCCCAATGAGAACCCATACGCACCACCACCACTACCGCCACTTTCACCATGTGCAGCGGCGGTAGGCACCATCATGGGGGGAGGAATAAGCGGGAAAGCACCTGGAAATGGAGAATAGACAAACGATGGGTAGCTATTGTCTGGTCCCATCTGGGGCTGATTGTAAACGAAAGTGGTGGTATTGGCGGTGGTAGCCTTCATAGGAGGAAGGCGGACCCCACCCACGGAGATGGTGGGGATGCCAGGTACAAAAAACTGATGCGGTGGCTCACCAGTCTCGGGATGAAGAAGCGCATCTTGAGTTTCTCCTGTATCGGTTGTCCCCTCACCACTCAACGCCTTCTTCTGCTTCTCAGCGTCTCGGGGGTCCTTTATAAAGGTCGGGGTATCCAGGTCGCTACTACCTGGCAGCTGCTGCTGCTGCTTGAACTGGCGTTCCTCCTTCACGCGCTGCCGTCGCATCTGGGTCAGGAGTAGCAGCATGGCCTGCTGCACGTAGTGTCGCTTACGCATACTCGGCGGCTGGGCACTAGTGGTGGCGGCGACGGTGTTCCCATCACCACTGGCTGGGACGTCTTCTCCGCCCCCTCGAACAAGTGTGCTTGCTGCCGCGGGGGGTAGTGGCACAGAAGGTGCGGCACGTGTGTGCCTGAGCAGTTCAATGATAAGCTCAAGTGCTTTTGACGAGAGCTTGTTCGCTTCACATAGACGCATGATGTGCTGCACGAGCTCTGTGCCTTGAACCCATCCTGCACTACCTACGGCGAGCTGCTGCTCACTGCCTCTCTCACCTCCTGCAGCTACTTCAGCGACAGGTGTACTACTTGCTGGAGCATCACTAGTGGTACCGCTAGCAGTACAGTCTGCTGTGGGCACAGCGTCGGCTGCCGCGGGATCGCCCGTGCTTTTTTTCGCGCGTCTAGCCCCCGAGTCCATAAGGCTCGGCCACACAGCCGGATCGAGGCTCTTGCCATCCTCAGAGACCCCTGTGAGGCGTCCATGATGCTTTGACCCTCGTAGTGCTCCTTCATCTACCACCCCGCTGTGGTTACCACTGCAGTAGCGAAGCAACAGCTGACTGATCTCCTCGATGATGTCGTTTTCAGTGCTAGCAGCAGCAGCAGCAGCGGCTTCATCGACCCCTGCTGCTGCTGCTGCGCCATCGGCCGCTGAGGATGCCTCCGCTCCGTTCCCAAGTGAAACCCTAGCAAGAGGAGCACTCGTGGCAGACAAGGTAGGGCGGTTCCGCAGAGCCCGCAGTTCCTCGTAGGATAGCTGACCCTTTACAGTGGTGACGCTGGTCGTGGTGGTAGTTGTGGTGGTGGTAGACTGCGTTGTCCCCGCACCTGCGCCGCCCTTGGCATGCTTGCGGACAATGACGGTCTGCCGTGACTGCTTGGCCGTGCTACCGCTGCTGCTACTTTTCTTTTCTCCATCGGCCTTTTCCCTGGTGGCCGTATCATCTCCTTTCATCTCACTAGAGTTCGCCACCGCTGGTTTTGATGATGCTACAGTTGGCACACTCTGCTTCACCTTGGACTTCTTGACCACCTTCGCAGTCTTTGGGCTCTCTGTCTGCTGCTTGTTCTCCTCAGGTTCTTCAGCTAGTTCCTTCTGTTGCTGTTTGTTGCTACCTCCAGGCAGCGCTCTCACGCGCTCAGCGAAAGTACCCCCAGTAGTACTACTAGTTGCTACATTGTTAGCTTCAGCCTCCCTGGCCATCCTAGACGGCGTACTACCACCAGCTCCCCCCTCCTTTCTTTTCAGTGATGGTGCAGCCATATCCTTTCCGGCATCGCTTCTCTCCTGCTCTTGCCGCTTCCCTATTGTAAGTTCCTCCCTTCCCTCGTCTAGAGCTCGATCCAGCATCTGACCACGTGATAGCATCCACTCGTTAGGTGGAGCCACGTGTTTGGCTACCGTTGTCGTCCACGCCACTGGCGGCCGCTGCTGCTGCGTGTGCAGTGTAGCGGTAGCAGCAGTGGCAGATGCGACTACTGTTGTTGCTGCAGCGCCGGCTGGCGTCACCGCATCTAAAGTATTTTCACTTGGAAAAAATCTAGACTGCGGCTGCTGTTTCTCCTGTGTTGCAGTGGCGGCTATCTTGTCAGGACTGAGCTCGCTCGCTTCTCTAAGAAAGCGAATCTTGTCTTTCCAACTAGCAGGAGGAGCACCGCCGCTGCCTTCGCCCGCTTCGACCAAGGCTGAGTGCTTCGTGGTGTCTGTCGTCGTCGTCGTAACTGTACTAGTGATAGGACCATCAGTCTGGTTGCTTTCCAAAGGACGGTCACCTCCTTCTTCTGTGACCAAAGGGGAGAGCACGGAGCTATCAGGCGTGACACTCATGCTTGTAATATATATATATGCTGTTGACTATATATATACGTTTTAGTTAGTCAAATCAAATTAGTCAGATGATATAGCGAAAAGAGAGAGGAGGGGAGAAGGGTCTCGGGGGAGGGCAAACAGTATCAGTGCAAATCGTGAAAGTCTCTCTTTTCCCCCTTACTTGATAGAAATAAATTACAAGAAAAGAAGTACACACACACAAAAAAAAAAAGAGGGAGGAAGGGGGAGAGGATACTCGTCTATGTGTTCGACACCTATTCAACCGTGATACCGCCTCGTGTTTTAGTATCACTTTATAATTTGTGCTCTTCCTTTTTTTTTTTTTGCTCGCTAGTTCTTCTTCTTTTTCCTCTTTGATTATCTTTTTTTTTTTTTGTGTGTGTCTGTGTGGGGAGGGGGAGGGGGGGTTCACACCACTTAAGTACCGTATTTTTAAAATGACCTGTGCGCCTTGCTTTTGTGTGATATATATTTTTTTTCTGCTCTTTTTTTGCGTGTGTGCGTTTTCTTGATTTTTTTTTTCTCCCTTTTTGTATATATGAGCGTGTGAGTAAGGAAAGAAAAAAAAAAAATATCTGTAGTGTACTTTTCCGGTGCGTAGATAACAACAATGGTAAAGATGGAAAAGAAAGATATGAAAACGAATACCACAAGTGATGTGGACTACAACTTTTTTTTTTTCTTTTTCTGATTGAAGCTTCAGCTACTTTCTGTTGCTTATCGACAGCAACGAAATTCCTAAATAAGCATTTATTATAGAAATAAACAGAGAAGTGAATGAGTAATAAGATTAACAATAAATATGCAAAGAAACACAATATCCAGCAAAAGAAAAAAAGAAAAAAAAGAAGAAGAAAGCATAATGATGATATAGACACATTTCCTTTTTTTTTTTTGTGTCCTCAACATATAGAAGAGCAACAACGTGCTGTGCTAAAAAAAAAAATGAAGAACGTATTTTTGTATCTTTCTTCTTTCAAGGTATAGTGAAAATCTTCACGGCTGTTTCGTTCGCGGGGAAGAGAGAAGAGGTATTTGATATATGTTTCTCTCTCTCTCTCTTTTGCTACTCCATAAGGATATCCGTCGCACGAGCAAACCGTACAGCACCACTTCTATTTCTATTCTCATCCGCATCGTTTCCTACTACTACCACACGTCCACAGGAGCCCTCCTCTTCTCCACCACCCAAGCGCTCTCTTGCTCTCTTCCCTGTGTGATCCCCCTCTTCACCTCCTTCGCCGGGATCTTCTCTCTGGCCGTCGCCCTCATCGTCGTCACATGAAGACACGAACGCGATAGGACCACCCATTGCGCTATTTCTAAGAAACTGCACCTGCGTTAGCGTCAGCGGCCTCGGCGCACGTCGAAGTGGTGCAACACGCTTGTAGAGCGTAAAAAGTTCAAGCACAGATCCGATACGGGTCACTTTTGTCCACTGCTTGCGCAGGCCATGCATGCACCATCGCATGAGCCGCTCCTTGAGCGAGGCCACCGTCTCTACCTGATCTTGCAATGTAAAACTCTTAAGGTAGAGCTCCTTCTGACTGAGCTGTGTGGGAAGCATGAGAACAAGCGCACCGAACAGCGGCCACAGAGGATCGGGTCGGCAACGGGTGAAGGTGACGAAGAGGGTAATGCGCGATATGGTCATGCGACCAATGAAGAGGAGCAACTGCGTGCTACCGCGCTCTTTGGCTCTCTTCTGCGACGACTGCAGCGACGCACCTGGAGGCACACGACCGTGGCGCTGCTGCTGCTTGCGCGAAGCAGCTGCATCATGGTGACTATGGGACTTACGATAACGACCAGTATGATGCCGCATGTCATTACCACGTGAGTGACTGTGTCGGTCGCCACTGCCTCCACCAGGTGCCGCCTGCATGAAGAGGCCGGCTTCTTCTGCGTCGTGGTGCTGCTCATCCTGAAGGAAGGATACCAGCTGCCAGATGGACTCCGCTTGAGACATGAAAGTGCCCACAGCGCCGTCACTGATCGCCTGTGCGCGTGCTTGGCGCTGCGGATAGGCGGCGTCACGACCTCGCTCTCCCGCGTGGCCCGCTCCCGATGTCACCGCAGGGCTCGCACCGTATAGTCCAGACGCAGCATCGCCTGTAATGGCACCAGCACCAGCAGCGTCACTGCTGGCTCCAGCGATGAATGTTCGGGCACCCCCAGAGCGCACATTTCTCTTTGCTAGCATTCCCCCGAGGTGTCTTCCCTCCTTCACCATCATTGCAACGAAGTGGTCCTCCACCTTCACCACCAACGGTGTCACCGCACTCGTGAGCTCCGTCACACGCACCATGCCATCTGCGTACTGAATGAAGGAGGCAGAAAGGGAGACGTCAGTGGCAAGTTCGAGAGAGCCTGCCTCACGAGTAAAGTGTGAGAGCCACTTCTCTGCTGCTCCCCACAGAGCGACCGGAGAAGGGGCAGTGACAGGAGGGGGCTGAGGACTAGCGGAAGAAGCACGCCGAGGAGGAGAGCCCTTCAGCGGCAACGACGGCGGAGCTGCCATTGCAGAAGAAAGCGAAGGCGGTGCCTGAACCCGGACTCTGTGCACAATCACCGTACGCGTCGTCTCGTCCACGACCTGCAGCTGATGAATAGAGGCGTGACAGCTGTGATGATCCTCTGTGCCAAGCAATTCAAGATCTGCACCTTCAATGATGACCGAGCAGAGCGTGTCCTTGCTGCTGATGGTGCTGTGCACACCCACACTCGCACTAGTAGCAGCAGTACTGTTGTTGGTGGTGGCATCACGCAACCATGCAAGTCGGAGAAATGAAATGCTCAGCGAGAGCATCGAAGAAGTACGCCAGGAGCCAATGGCGGCGTACACCGGCACGGGGGTGTCTGTCACTACAATCGTCACCCGCGTCTTATCTGTGCTGGTGAAGCCGCGTACGTAGAAGGGCAAATGGGTCCCGTCATATGCACTACCGGAGTCCCCGTTGCCCGCTTTAGTGGCAGCGTGGCGGCGGCGATCGGCATCGAGCGTTGAGCGACGGGTAACTTGACACTCGCCACGTCTGAAGTCTACCTCGAACCAGCGACCCTTCATGCCAACAATGTGCACACAGATCACGTGCTCTCCACGGCTGTCTTCCCATAGAAAAAACCGGTTTTGGCCTGGAGGAACCACATTGCGTCTGCGACTGCCCTCCTGCCTTGCCATGACAGACACTGCCGAGCTACCGCTCCCGCCGACCCCTAGACGGTTCTGCACGCACACCTTCGTAGCCCCGACGTGCTGCAATACCACCGCCAACACATTATCCACGTGACGCACAGAAACCGCAAGACGACCAGTGACGACGGCCTCGGTGTCGTATTGGTCAAACAGCTCGAGCGCTGTAGGGCTAAAGCCCTCCCTTGACCTATAGACAGGAAGCGATGCGCCGTACTGCACACCCATGCGCTTGCCTGGGGGTCGGGGAGCGGCCCAGAGGTTGAAGGTAGACTGGCCAGGTCGATCCAGGGAAACAAAATCGGTCCTGTGGCATTCGTAGTAGGCGGCGAGGTTGCGCGCATACTGGTCATTACCGTTTCCCTCCCCTCCACCACCGTCAGAGAGCGTCTCCCGCGTAGGCACAGTACCTTCAAGCAGCTCCTGCAGCGCAAGTCGACTGCCAAACTTGGGCCCAACGCAGCTAACATGATACTCGCCAGGGTTAAGCTGTATCGTCGCAACCGACGACAACGCTGCCAGCACGTCCTTGCCATCCCCTTCTGATGTTTGCTGCTTAGAGCGCCTTGCTGCCTTCCGAATTGCTTTCGCCAATCCTGGGAAATCGAAGTAAAGTTTCAGTCGCTTGTTTGTGTTGTTCAACAGCACCCAGCGCGGCGTGATGAGCACCACCACTGGACGACCCTCTTGAGCATCCGGAAACTGAATGACATAGTTGCAGCTGCGGGTGATATGCAGTTGTTTCTGAAAGGACTCGATGACTCCGCTTGCACCCACCTCGATCTCCACCTCGCTCGACCACGACCCGTCAAGGCCAATCGTGAAGAAGACCGATGTTACCTCCTGCAGGCGGCACCCAATGAGAAAGGGGGTTCCCTGCGAGGGCACAATGCCTGTGTTGGCGTCCTGCCCCGCACTCAGCCGCCGCGTTAAAAGACTCTCACTCATAAGAAGCGGATAGTCGCTCAGGTTTTGCACCCACACCCCAACCGAGAGGACAATGGTGTAGGCAAGAAGCGACACCTGCACATAGAACGTGCGGCCGTTGTTATCCTGCAGGGGCAGCAAGCGCGGCAGGTGGTCCACGTTGTCGCGAACGTTCGTGACAATCTCGCATAGATCCACAGTTTGTATGACACATCCCGTGCACTGAGTGAACGCAAGAGCAAGAACAAAGTTGCTACTGTACGTGCATTGCAGGAGCGGCAGTGCCTGACGATGCTGAAGACACTCGTGTGCACCAAGGGTGATGAGGCTTTTGTAGAATTCAGCGCGCGCGCGTGAGCGGCGGCGCTGACGCTGATATTCCCGCTGCTGCTCATCTGGTTCAAGGCGGTCTGGGGTCCACGATTCAATCACACTCACATCGGCCGGTGTTTGAGGGCCAGCGTTGTGGTCCTCCTGCAAGGCGGCGATGCGGATGGGAACTCCAATGTGATTAATGAGTGAAACACGGGGATAAAGAGTAATGGTGCTGGAGAGGGACTCCACCAGCTGCTTGGTAACCGCAAAGAGCGCTACTGGCCTGCTGTCTTGCAGGTTCACCGGCTTGTCCCAGTCACTGTCAAAGAAACGCTCATGGGATGCCGCCTGTGTCGCGTCCTCTTCGCCAAAGCTGGATGCCTGCGCTTCCTTTGGGTGAAGAAAAATGAACGTTTCAGCAGGGCAGGTAAGTGTGTTGAGAAACCCCTCATACAATCTGCCTCTCAGACGGGCTTGTAGCACAACACCGGTACACGCGCCACGCAGAGGGTGATGCCATTCTGAAGGAAGCAGTGCGAATGGAATCCCTGCGAGTGAGGAGAAACGACGGTCATCATCGAGACCTTCACTATGCTGCTGGCGATGATGCTCAGACGCTGGGCTGTGAGCACCATTCGTGCTAAGCGACGAGCATTGCCTCACCCACAGCGGCATACCACATCGATTGCGCAGTGCCGTCTTGGCATGTAGCTGCACCACCACAAGCACTGCCTCCTCGTCTGCTTCTGCGTCTTCTGCTCCTCCGCCATCGTTGCCTAAAGTCATAGAATGAGGACTCACACGGTATCCATCACTGCCACCCCTTCCTTCCTCCTCGTCGCCGCTCTCGCTGACACCGTCCGCGAGCCTCGAGGTATTGAGGGAAGAGCAGGCGTAGCTGGACTGTGAGTCTGCACCACCACCACCACCACCACCACTTGGCCCAAGTCGAGTGCGTCTGTTGTTCTCCTGCCACTGCGGTGGCACGTAGTGGATGCCAACTATTTCATCTCTCAGCCCAGAGAAGGTGTCTAATTCCATGCAAGACAGCACCACAAGCAGGTCATCCACCACAAGCCCGGTGACGCTGCCGTATTGAAGAGAGCTGACTACGGTGCAAGCGTGCTCCATATTACGTGAGCGGCCACCTGCATTCAAGACGTATCTGCCATTCCAAGCAGCAGCAGCAGCCGGCGTAATGGATGACGCCGCTATCGGAGTGCTGGCTTCACTACCTCCACGACTACCCTCGCGCCTTCTTCCTCCCCCTCCTCCTCCTCCCCCGTAGTAGTAGTCCACGCAATTCTCAGGATACAAGTACACGTATAACTCATGCGCGCGCTTGTACGGCACCGACACCTCCAGCGTAGAAGATGGAGGCAGCACAAACATATCCCCATTTGCTTCTGGGTCGTTGGGGCCGATACGAAGAAAGAATACACAGTCGAAGGAGTTCACAAAGCGATGCGTGGCCTCCGTGCTCGTACGTGCGAGGGTAGCGGCACCACCACCACCACCGCCTCTCGCACTAGCGGCGATAGTGCCAGTGACAGTAGAAGCAGCAAAGTCAGAGATAGAAGAGAGCAAAAGCGCTGGGGGCGGTGGTGGAGACACCTTGTGATGTGGCCCTGCGCTAAAGTCGAATTCCCCCTCATCACTTCTTTCCTCGCTGCCACCGCTGTTGCTACTGCCGCTACGATTGTCCTCCTCTGAACCAACCGATACCGCGCGCGGTGAGGACGCCTGACCGGCAGCAGTTCGTCGATGCCCTTGCTCTTGCTGCGGTGGTTGCAGTTGCAGGTGCTGCTGATGCAAAGGAGAGGCCCTCGCGGTGTCCAGTTTCATAAGGGCTGACACGTGCCGCATGACATACAGCAGCTTCACGCCAATAAGCGCGGAGAACTGCACCTCAATGCCATCACAGCGCAGCCACACATGCGCATTAGTGCTGTGCCGGGACGTTGTGTTGATGACCTCGAGCGACAGCACTGCGCGTGGAGGCACCACGACATCCCACCTTCCCTTGCCGTAAACATCTACCTGCAAGGCCTGGCACTGCAGGTACGTGCTGCGCATCGCCGCGGCAGGGGAGAAGTGTCGGAAGTTGACGCCGTGCACTTCAGCACGGAGGAGAGGGTAACGATGGTCGCTCAAGGTAGCCTCTAGCGTAGGGGTGAAGAATGCTACGGAAAGACCAGCTGAACCACTAGCGGCAGTGGTGTCTCTTGGGTATGTTGGTGCTGGAGCATAGGCAGACTGCTGCCGTGGGGAGTCCTCCTGTTCTTCTTCATCTTCGCGGCCTTGACCGCCATTGCCGTGCTCCTCCTGAATCTTCATTTCATTGTCCTCCTCTGCCTCTGCTACTGCCCTCGCCGCCTCCGTCCCATCTGTTTCCGGCACGTCAGCTGCTGTTGCTGGTGGTTCCGCCTTGCTAGACTTCGCTGCTATACTCCCCCTCTTGCTTTCTCCGTCTGTTGCTCCATCCTCCTCTTCCACAGCGAGCATGCCCGATGTGCGCCACGCTAGTACCGCGTCAACGTTCTGCATAAACACACGCTCGGCTTCGCTGCGGGTTAGGTAGCGTGCGGTTGTCACTACGCAGCCCACATCCGCTGCAAGAGAACTCAGGAGAAGAATATCACCCCCAGTCACATCCACCGCCACCGCAGATGCCGCAACGGCGTGATGTAGACCATCTGACGTGAGCACCGATACAGAGAGCGGAGAAAGCAAAGTAGTGTTGGCGTTGGTAGACGTCTTCCCCGGAAGCTGCGCCTCCACAGTCAGATCGTTGAGCTGAATGTCTTCTCGCATCACACGGCCGTCGCTGATGCTAGCGTACGCCTCCACCACCACGGATAGCTGAAGCACACGGTCATCGTCGGCGTTGCCGCCGCTGCTCGACGTGCGAGCGCGAAGGGTGCAAGTTGGAATAAGAAGATGCCCGCTGTAGTACACTCGAGGCTTTGAAGTAGCTGCATCTTCTCCCTGAGGAAGGTGTCGGTGGCGACGACGACGTTTGCTGTGATGATGTTGTTGAAGAGGGTGCTTTTTGCCTACGGCGTGAGTGCCGCTGCTGTGAGTCTTCTCTCCCCCTTTCTTGGGCTCAAAGGATCGCGTGGATGCGGCCTTATTGATGGGCGAGTGCCACCCCGTGTTGCTACCCCTCTCTTCTCCACTGCTAGCATCCTCATCGTCTGTGTCGCTGTAGGCATCTTCCTCTTCGATACACCTATTCACCGTGGCAGCGGACGTTCCCGTGCTCTCCAGCATGGACTTCTCGACAAACGCAAGGCGCACATCTTCGTTCCACCGCACATAACTGCCCTCTCCAGCTGCAGTGTAGGGCAGCAGCACCACCTCCCCTCTGCCTTGACTGTTTGCCACACGGTCCAGTGTGACATGTGCGCTCGCCGCCGTCCACGGTACGCGAAACGTACCACCTGCAAATGTGACGGTGAGGCCCTCTTCCACGAGCAACACCGCGCGACCTTTGCCGGCTGAGTGTTGTTGTATAAGACTGGGGTCTAACGTGATCGTGTGACCATGCATACACACTGTGATGTGGTTCGTCGCGTCGTTGGCGAAGTGTAAGACGAGCCTCTCGCGAGATAGCAAGAGATCTTCTCTGAGGTCGTACACACTCCTCACTATTCGTATGCAGCGGAAGTGCGAGGCAGCGGAGGTGTCCTCCCGCTGTGCGGAAGACAAAGAAGCAGGACGCAGATGCTGCTGCGGTTGTCTGCGGGTGGAGGCAAGGAGCCGCAAAGGTTGCTCAGTAAAGAAGTCTACAAGGGAAATCACTATTGGCGCACTGACGTCCATCGCCAGCGCCTCCATACGGCAGCCGACTTGGCCGCCCACCCTTGCCACCGGTTGTTCATCCTGTCCAGGAGTGAGCGGCGGAGGGTTGACGAGAGAGGCGAGCTGGGCATGCGCTCCTGCTTCTGGTGAGGCTTTCTTTTCCCTAGCCAGTAGAGATACCAGAGGCACATCCTGTGCCGTCAGGGGTACGTAGAGCTCAAGCCTGTCGACCGCCAGCAATGGGGCATGTGCGGCGGGATGTCCTACTGTGCATATCAAGCTGCGCAGCGTAACGCCCCAGGCATCGGAAAAGGCAGTGACTCGCGTTTCCAGCAAGCAGATGGTAAGTAGTGCGTGCTCGGCAGCAATCCTCGCGCCTATAACGGCGGCACTGCTGCCATCCCCGCCACGCGCGCGGCGAGCGGAAGTTGGGCGACGATGATGACGCTGTTTAGTGTTCCTCTGCGTGCCTGTGGAAGGGGGCGGAGTACTGTCTTCAGCAGCAACAGTTGCGTTCGCTACTGCTGAGTATGCACTCTTGTTTCCCCGAGAAGTCTCAGAGGGCCGCATCGTGACAGCGCAGGCATCTTCCTCATCCTCCTCATCGCCTCTGTTATCGCTACAACTGGAGGCATCAGGGGTGTAGCCGCTGCCGCCGATAATGTTGTTGTGATTGCGGACGTGAGTATGTGCACCACTGCCCAAGTCGACACCACCCTTTTGAGTAGGAGACACCCTCCCAAAAGCAGCCAGATAGGCGGTCTCATCCATGTCCACAAAGCAAACACGCGCATCGGAAAGCACGACACAATACGCAATGCGTTGCACAGCCCCTGTTACTGTGACCTGCCGAGTTACATCCGACATGGCGTGCCATTTGGAGACTTCTGCCCACCTTAAAGTCGCTGGCCTTTTGCCTTCCTCGATAACCGCCCCTTCTTTTCCCTTCTCTCCCTCCATGCGAGTTTGCTCAAGTATTAGCGCAATGCTATGCGACAGGAAGTAAAGACCATCGCCTGCTTTTCTCCTGCTTTTCGCAGAATCAAGCTCTGAGGATGCCTTCTCGCACCTCCTCTTGATAGTACCACAACTACAACTACTACTACGGGGAGGGGATGGCGCCGTAGCACTCTTGGCTTCCATGGCTGTGGTACGCGCAGCAGACATTACCCATGAGAGTCGCCCTGGCAGCTCACACAGCAGTGCATAACTAGACAAGTTAACGACCGCAATTAGTGGAGATACTCGTACTTCAGTCACGACCCCAGGGTCCACTAGGGGTGAATAAAAAGAAGAGGACATCGTCGGTTGCTTCACGTTTCCTCTAGTAGTAGTAGTAATAGTAGCAGAGCGAGGTTGTGCTGTGCGTGACCCACCCTCATCCGCATCGTCAGACGCACGGCGAGGCTCTTCTTCGCCATCATCAGCATTCGTCCTCAAAGCCGAGGACTTGGCAGGAAGGTGCGAGTGCATCTCCAGGCTCGACACAATACACACCGTATGCTTCCAGTTCTTCCCCCCAACCTTATCCAGATGCATCAGTATGCCGCCACTACCAGCATCGACCACCATCCCTGTAGCAGCAGAGAAAGCACTTTCGCTGCAGCCATGCTGCGGAGCGGCAGCAGCAGCTGCTGCGTATCGTATATTCTCCACGGAGCACGATAAACCAACGCTGCTACCGCGCCACGGGCTGTACCATTCCCCAACCACCTCGATCCCTCTAACGCACGTCAGAAGCGGCATTACCGCCGCCACGCCCGGCATGGACTGTCCTGTGGCTGCAGAACCCACCACCAGAGGCAACGACGCTGAGAGCCAAGAAGAAGGAGAGGAGGAAGGGAAAAAGAAGGATGCGTAGTACCTTCCTCCCCTTTGCAGAGCTGCTCGCACGCGATACTGTTTTAGGTGCTGAAGCTGCTCTTTCTGTCGCTGCATAAACTGCCGAAGCTGTGCGACATGTGACATATACCCATCTCTTGTGGCAACATTGGTGGTGGTATCAAGCGTAGCCATACTTGCCTCACTCACCGTGAGCTCGCTCACAGAGCAGCGGAGTACTTCCACGTTGAGGAAACGCTCGATGAGCATCTCTGGGGATTTGAAAGGAGAAGGTGTTACAGCAGCTCGCTCACTTGGAAACATCACCTGGGTTTTATACTCCAGTCCTGCACAAGGCGCCTCTCGGCCCCATGTAGGTTGAGTAGGGATGCCGCCATGCCGCCGCCCAGAGCGCGGATGAGAAGCAGCACCTGCAGCCTCCAGTGTGAGGACAGCATGCCCGCTGAGCTGTAGCTCACGCAAGTGTCCCAGCGAGGTGGCACAGTAGCGAGTGCTCTCGTCGGTGTTGCCATTCTCACCTTCAGAGAGACTCTTGTGCAATATTAGGGAGGCGGACTCAACACGCACGTTCATGCCCCCAGGCGCGCTTCTCCAGTCTATGCCCTGCCACAGCACAAGCGCTACCCTCAGCGCGGGCAACTGCAGTACAACTGGCGCCACACGTACGGTGGTCAGCAGCCTGCGCATCACTGGCGATGTTGCGGGGGAACTGCCGCGCTGACCTGCCAGCATGGATGGCGACAGTGAAGAAGACGGAGCGGCAGCGGCAGGAGGAGGGCTGCTAAAGGGATCGCCATTGTCGAAACTCAGCAGGTTCACCCAAGCTGCTAGCTCCTCCAGCGACATGCACGCCTTCAAAGGGCCAAAGACTGTCTTGCTACTACCAAGAACGCCCAAAGTGGTTCCGCTGACTGATACAAAGAGAGACTCGTCCGCTGGTGCAGGAGCGCCGAATGGAGGGCGGCTATCGTTGGTATACACGACTTTCAAGAGCACACCCGAATGCAAAGAAGAAGGAGAATGAGTGGATGGGGCCGCGCCTGCCTCGCCTGTGGCGGCGACACACACACGCGGGAAGGACAGAGTCGCCGTCATCTCCATGCGCACACACCCGTCACGACTAGACATATCCAGACGACCTTGTGGGACGTGTGCCTGCAGCAACCACGGCACAGGTCCGGCACCTTGCCCCCAAGCGTAATACGCGAGACCTTGCTCCACACGAAGAGAGATGACCATGTCACCGGGAAAAACTGGTGTGGAGTAAATGCCTGAAAGCTTGCCGTCACTCACGTTGCCGCCGCCACCCCCATTACGTCCACCACCGTCACCACCGGCTATACTCCCCGAGGCCTTCGTCTGAGCTGCTTTCCCAATGGCCACTGCAGCTACAGAGGTGGGAGATCGCGCGCGCCGTCGCTGTTCTTCTCCATTCCCACAACCTCTTCCACTGCCGTTGCTACGGTTGCGGCTGGAAAAGTGAATGCGAGAGGCAATGCTGCGAACACGTCCGAGTGGTTGCGCGGACTCATTAAAGTGCGACCACAGCGCCATAACGGTGGGGATGTGTCCAACACACACGCGCTCCTTTAGCGCTACGTCGATACGCATGCGTGAGTACGGAAATAACGAGAGTTCCTCCTGATACGGAGGTGTCATCGAGATCACAACCTCCAGCGCACCCACCTCACTGCTGCTGCAGCTGCTCGGAGAGCCAGCACAAGAAGATGGAGGAAAAAGACTCATAGGTGCGTAAGGAGTCAGTGCAAGATGGACGTCCAAATGTGGGCTGAGCAACACTTGAACACGCATGCGCTTGTCACGATACCGATCCAGGTGCACCACAACGCAGTCCTCCCCACGTGCGTGAATCTTCAGTGGCGATGGCGTTTGCTGCGGCGGCGATGAAGCATCGCCACAAAGATTGACCATGCAGTTTGTCACCGTCACATCGCCTCGTATATATGGAATGACATGTGAGTCATCACGCATGTACACATGTTGGTCCTCTTCTTGAAAGAACACTAAGATTGCCAGGTCATACAAACTGTCAGCAACCTCGGCAAGAGCGGCGTCAAGAGTGAGAACAGCATCGTTGATGGAGACAGCGAACCCAAGACCATCGTCGAGCCTGATATTGTCCGCAAACGGTGACTCTGCAAGACGACCGTCCGCCCACAACTTCACGCTCAACGTTCCATTGCCGCACGGCGCGCCGCCAAACGCGATGCCGCGTGAGCAGAAGTCAATGATCCACCCATCTCTCAAGAAAACATCAACGGACACTTTGGAGAGTTCTAATTCCTCAAACTGCAGGCTCGGGAAGCTCAGCCGGAGCAGGATGGGACTCCCACCAGACGATTTGTCTTTCCTTTCCACTACTTGCGCACTGCCGTCGTCATCGTCTCTGCTTTTGTGTGCTAACGCGGCTTTCAATAGCATCAAAGTATCCTTCAGTTGCTCTAAGCCCTCTAAGTTATTTGCAAGCGTTGCAGCCGCTTCTACAAAAATAGTCCCATTCGGCATGCGGGGCACCACACGAATGCGATTGGCGTGGGCTATGAGAGAAGAACCAGCAGACACAAGCAGCCCGCCAATCATGATCTGAGGCGTGCACGCCAGCTGCTTTTTGTAGTGAATTGATCTAATGGAAGCATTCACCTCATCGATCGCCACAGCAACACACTGAACATCAATATCCAGACACCTTACTGTAAAAGATGTTGGCGGCGGCTGACGCTGCTGCTGCAATGAAGAGGAAGGCGTGGCATCACTAAGTTCGGCATCAACACGACTGATATTACCGGAATCAGTCAAAAGGTTCAGCTGCTGCTCGTAAGTGCTAAGCTTCTTCAGCAAAAAAATGTGCAGATGTTGATCATAATTAAAACTCACTGAAATAACCTGGACAGCAACATCTACTACTTTTGATGAGGGGTCCAATTCAACTCGCACACTAAACGCCTCACCCCCTCCAGCTCCACCAATCTCAAAAAGCGTTGAAGTCGGGCCTTCTCCAGCAGCCGTAATAACTGCCCGACGAAATGCACAGTCTGCGCGTATCTGACCACTTGACAGCGCGGCGCTAATATATAACTGCTGCATTTGCGATTCCACATCATCATCAATGAGCAAACGTACGCACGGTGCCTCCAAAGAAAAAAGAACATCTATAGTGTCACTTTTCACAAAAGGTTTATTCAGCTTATTCTCACTTGCTTCGCAGGCTAGTGACATGATGTGAAGATAACGAAAAAGTGTAATCGTCTCGTCTTTCCCATAGACGTCAAGGGCTGACTGTGCTGCCTTTCTACATGCTATGAGGGTTGTCACAGGCAACTTGTCTTCCGCTTCGGCAATTATTTTCGCGTCCGCTCCCTCTCGCACCCATGGCGCGCGGAGCTTTTTTAAACTATGCAAGTAGTAGCTAGCACAGAGCTGTTTCTCATTAAGGTATGCACTCCAGCTAAAGTGCCGTCGGCGTTGTTTCGCCAACTCTAAATCCATCGTTTTTTCTATGGCGTACTTCCACCACAACCGTGAGTATTCAGGATGACCACGGAGTGGACGAGAAGACGGCCTTATAATGTGTTCATTATGATGGACCTTTACACTTGCCAAAGAGTGGGCTATGGTGCGCACACCAATTAGTGCTTCCGCGGAAAGCTTCATAATCCCAATACCAACAACAGCTGTAAGCTCCACTGAATTTTTCTTCCCATCGTTGCTCTCAGGTGTATATTTAGCAAAGAGTGTAACAGCTGCCTCTGTAACACATTTGGTTAGCAGCGGTTTGAAAGTGTTCGTGGCGGTATCATCTGTTTGAGGTTTCGTTCTTTGAGTGTTGTAGTCTTCATACCCAACAAGTAGTTGAAAATCTTCAAAGATAAGGCTTCGATGAATGTCAGTGACATTGCCTGAAATAAAAACCGATTGGAATTTTTCATTCGTGGCCTCGCACCGGATGGCACCAATTTTGGCAATTAATGAAGCGTGAGAACCTTCCCAGCACCCAGATCGATCGTCCAGTTGCACAACAGTGTCAACAATTGTAATTATCAAGTTGTTAAGAATCGCGTTTTGCAGCCTTTTAAAGAACCCACCGCTACTACCACCAGCATTAACGTTTTGTGCAGCAGATTCTGCTTCATAATTCACATCCTTTTCAGTTTCCTTTTTGTGTAGTTGAAACTCGGTGGAAATATCATCTGCCATGTCCGCTAGTGCAAGGGCACGCTTCTTTTTGGCTTGTGTTTCCTTCGCAGAGCTTGGGAGCGTAGCTGCCGGAACCAGATAAACACGGACACCGGTAATCGTGATTTCACATCTCTTGCTGTACAGATTACGCCACGGAATCTTGACCTTTAATAGATCAATGGTGCCTATTTTCAAACACACAACACCATTGCTATCTAAAAGTGTTGATAAAAGCTCAACATTGCGCAGTTCAATCGAACCTCGCAATAGACTAACGCTAATCGAGTCCTTGTTAATGCCTTTGATGAACTTTCCTAGAAAGGATGACAGCACGGAAGCAACAAAATTAGCAAACACCATACTCCATCATTCAACAGCAACGCCAGAACAAAGTAAATTTACTGAAAAAGGTGATTTTAAAAAACGTTAAAAATAACCGAAACGGCTATCTATCAGTACGATTGAGTAGCTATATGTACAGCAACATAAGACAAATAGTAAAAAAGAAAAAAAAAATTAATTGATTTTTAAAAGGAAGAAAAGACAAATGGGAGGAAATATTAAAAATGCTATTGCAATAAAATAATAATAATAAAATAATAATGAAAAAAAGAAACAACTTCACCAAAGTATTTAAGAAATAAAATATTTAATTTTTTTTGGAAATTGATGTTAGGAGCAAAAAAAAGAAAATATGTAAAGTTCATAAATATGTATTGTTATGCACGAGCTCAAAACGTTAGGATATAAATAGTGGCGGTCAAGGCACACACACACACAGAAATAATAGATTGCGCAAATTGAATTTATACCCGATAAACTTGCAGCAGATACAATGACATTAAATAAGCCAATACTTCCTTCAATTAAAGAAATAGTTGGGAAAATGGAGTAGAGCAGTATATGCATTCACCACATGGCTTATTGGGATGCTCGTTACTCTTCAAAGTTCCATCATCTGCAATGAGTTTGGCAGTAAAGTGAACTGTATTGCCAAAGTTTTCTGTGCCGGGAATGCCATTATACTGATATCCATGCTCGATTCCCAAGTGCAGCACTGTTGTTGCATCGGAAGAAAGGTGCGCTACATATGAATATAGTAAATTCTTACCCGAAAGAAGATGCCAGTGCGCCTCCAAGCAGTTATCCGCGCATCCTTGAAAGCACGCATAAACTCGACCGTGAGACATTCTGCGAAGAGTGAAGCTTTTGGCCTCAAAAAAGCAGTTACGAATGCGGCCAGAGTTCAGCAGCGCCTTCCTTGCCATAGGTTTCAACGACTCAACAGATGTAAAATCGTCAACGCACATTATATTCGCGTTTTCTTTTGCTAGCCATTCGGAATTATTGACATCTCTCGCAATTCGCTGCTGTAAAATATCGCGCTTCAGTGCCTCCCGCTGTTCTAAAAGCTCTTTTCCACGAGATTTGATCTGTGCTGACGTTCCACCATGTTTAGCCTCTTCAATAGCCTTTTCAATGGACGAAAAAGTAGCGTCAGCAGCTTTGAGGGTTTCTGGCAACCCGAAAAACACCCAACGATCTTCTACTTCTGATTTTTTAAACCCTAGCGTATGGAAAAGAAATTCGACGTACTTTTCGGAAATGCCAGCTGTATTTCGTTGAATCGCCTTATTATCGCAACGAACACTTCGGAACATAGGGTTGTTATAATCGAGCATTAAATTTGCTAGCAGCCTCCTAAACACCGTATCCAGTGCTACACGTACGCCCTCGGCATCTTCACCACCTAACGCTGTCATAGTGTCGCCAAAAGAAAACAAAATATGTCAAAGGAAAATTAGGTTTCTAAATATATAGTATTCGCTGTGCAAAATACTTGTGATGACAACATCATTAAATGGCAACCAACAAAGAAAGAGGGGAAAAAATGGAAAGTAAAACTATAATTTCAAAAGAATGTTAGTATACGATACAGAATGAAGTATTTTCGTACAAGAATGAAGGGACGTGGCGCTACTCGTGAAGGCAGATTCCAGGCTCGAGAAACAATGCCATGAATTTTTGGCGGCGGGGCGAGCAGGGGGGAAACAAAAGTATTTCACTCCTCATTCAAAAAGAAAATGCATACAACCAAGTTACTCCTTTGCACGCCTTCAGCGTGAGCATAGGCGACACACTGCAAAAGAGAGAGCAATAACAGTTTTCAAAGGTTCGGCGCTTTACAAAAAAGCAGGCGAGGGGCAAAAAGGTATGCCGCGACCCGGGATCGAACCAGGGACCTTCAGATCTTCAGTCTGACGCTCTCCCAACTGAGCTATCGCGGCTTCGGTTAACAAGCGGAAGTGTTCGGTGCGCAGACATGGATGCGGAAGAACTTGTCTCTCTTGATTACATCCGATATAGTATAATGGTTAGAACACTTGGCTTTCACCCAGGAGATCCGGGTTCGATCCCCGGTATCGGAGTTTTTCCTCCTTTTTCGAGAAATGCTTTGACGCGAAGCAAAAAAGTTAGGGGAGACCGGGAATCGGACCCGGGTTATCAGAGCCACAATCTGATGTTCTGCCACTGAACTATCTCCCCACGACTCGAAGTGCTCATCGCCCGCGTTGTGTGAGTCCGTTTCGGAATCGGAAAGTGAAAAAGTTACGACGGGCGGGGATTGAACCCGCGATCTCTCGCGTGTGAGGCGAATGTCCTAACCACTAGACGACCATCGCACAATTCTGCTGCAGCGAGTTTCGGCTGTTCTTGGCACGCACTTTTGAAAGTGGGGAGGGGGGGGGGATGAGATGTTGAGAGTGGCAATGCTTGGATTGGATGTTGTGATGAGGTGGGTGCAGTATTGCATTTTTGTGTCGTTTTTGTTGTCAGTGTTTAATTTGTTCATTCTGTGTTCCATTTTTTAATTGCTGCTGAAGTATTATGGTGGCTACCTCTAAACAAAGATTATATTGGTTCCGAAAGCAATCTTGAATGAGGTATATTATGGTTTCTTAACAATTCCTTTTTTTTTTAATTGTTTTACACCTCGTGTCAAAAGAGTAGTTGCGTCATATGTGCTAGCTGCTTAAAGCAAAAGTTTAATATTCATTTTTTTTTTTTCGAGCAATGAACGACGACATAATACTGTTTTTTAGTAGAGCTACTCACTGCAAACCAGAGGTACTGAGGAGAATTGTTGCCGATATTGACACCCTCACTAACTCTTTACGATTGTCACGCAGGATTACAACATGGGGTACAACTGAGCAACCAAAGATTTGTATATACGGGGGTTTGCCGTTGACATTTTCACAGGATCCTGCAAATAGTAGTAGCAATCCGATTGGTAGCAGCAACACTACAGAGGCTAAATACGTCCTACCTATTCAAATATGGATTACACATCAGTACCCTATTGATCCTCCAAATATATATCTTGTGTGTACAGACATTTGTGATAGCGGAGCCAACACTGGAACGCAAAGCAACGCAGTTGTAAAAATTGTAGGCAACCATCCAAATGTTGACTTGACGGGACTATGCTTTTGCGCTGAACTTGCTGACTGGCGGCCAGCAACCTCTTCTCTATGCATCACAGTCGAGAGACTTGGCCGTGCAATGGAGCGCAGTGGTATCTGCCCGCTGTATATGGATGAGAATGTAAATACTGAGCCCTCTTCAGGCATTTCGCCCTCTTTTCCTGAAGTTGAAGGTGACGTAGGTGAAGGAAACGAGTGCATCATCTGCGTCGGCAAGAAGGATACTGTTTTGGTTCCTTGTGGACACTACTGCTTGTGTATGGCTTGTGCTTCGAATGTGCTTGAGTGCCCAGTATGTCGCGCCAAGATTAAGGTACGTCAGCGCATTTTCTACTAGCTACATTGCTTTATTCAATTTCAACGAAAAGAAAGGAACAACATTGCTTTTCTTTTCGCTTTTTTTTTTTGTTCTGTGTCGTAGATAGTGGTTGGGCTCCAATTTCTCGTGTACATTTTAATTTATTTATTGCTAAACAGATACAAATACTCATGACCGTTATTATTTACATATGATGCTATGGTTTGATTGAATCGCATTAAGACGACATGATCAGAACAAGAACTGTTTATTTTCTTCTCTTATTTTAATTTAGTTTTGTTTAGTAGTTATTATTAGCAAAAAAAGAAAATAAGAACAGTAAGCAGGAAGACGATGCCCTCTAACAAAGCTCTTATTGGCGTTATCGCCGCAGCTGCCACCACGGTTGCCGTTGTTGGTGTGATCGCCATGAAGAAGCGTGGCGCTGGCTCTCGTGAAGAGGAAGACGAGGATGCCTTCTCCACTTCCAGCCCACTCTCTGTGCCGAAGACTGCTTCGAGCGTGGCCAGCAAGTCTGCTGAAAAGACGACCAATGGTGTTTCTTCGACCAAGACAAGGGATGCTCCTGCTGCTGTTGTACCGTCCCTCACTGTTTCTCAGAGTACTACAGCAAAGTCTACTGCTGCGGCATCTGGTGCAGATGATTTGCTGGAAGCCGCTCTGAAGGAGCTTGAGCCCAAGGTGGCCCCAATCGGCGCAGCAGCTACCACTACGGATAGCGCTGTTGCCAAGGATGCTCCAGCTCGCATGCCCCTCGCGGAGGATGGCCGTTCGAACCTCCCTCACCTTGGTGTTTCTCTCAAGGCACCAAGCGGTTGGGAGATTCGTGAGGAGCTCTCGCCTGTGCCCAACGTGGCCATGGTGACTGTGTGGAATCCTGAGTTTGCGGATATGCCCAACGCCAGCGAAGTTCCTGGAGCTGTTCCTGTGATCATTCTTTCCGTGGAGGACATCCGCAGCGAGAATCTTAATCTGTCTGAGTTCAAGGATCGCTCTCGCAACCTTGCTCTTCAGCAGATGTTGATGATGACTGGCGGCGCAATCCAGCCTGTGGTTAGAAAGGATGCGGCTCACACCGAGGGGCCCTTCCGCCACATGCTCGAGTACGGTCAAAGCATGCCTCCTTTTATGGATATCTCCGTCATCAACCTGCTTGAGGTCCGCAATGGCATTGCCTACGTGTTCCAGATCATGTGTAGCCCCAAGGTGATGAACCAGTACAAGTCCATCTTTCTGCAGCTTGCTCGCGACACTGTGCTCACTACTCTCCCCAGCAGCTCCCTTGGCTACCTCGACATCCACACTGGCAAGGTCGGCGTGCACATCGATACCACATGGAGCTGGCGTGTTCCCGAGAGTGATGCCAAGGGTCCACTAGCCATATTTGAACTCAATTCTTCTGTCAAGAAGGAGGAGATCTCGCTTTATGAGACTGGAAAGGTTGCCGAAACGGCCCACAAGGTGCGCAACACTAAGGATGTAGAGGGTGTCACTATTGTTTCCGCGTTTGATGGAGCTCAAGAACTCAAGACCGCCTCTTACGGCGGGTTCACTCTCGTCATCAAGCCACTGCAGAAAGCCATTTCCTACCTCCCCGAGGCTGCTCTTGTGTTCACCATCAAGAGCGTCACCCCAAGCTCTGAGCTGCCGAAGCCCAAGAATGGCGCCACCTTTGTTTCCTCCGAATATGGCTACCACTTCGATGTGATTGGCGGAAGCCGTGTTGTGTCTACGAAGCTCGGCAATGGCACTGTTGTGTACGCGCCACTCGGCATTCCGCAGGACATGACCAAGGAGCCGAACCCCGAGGAACAGGGCCCAACTGTGACCGTCCGCATTGGCAGTCCCGCGAACGACCCTGATTGCATGAGCTCTCTTGAGGAGTGGCAGTCACGCATCCAAGCCGAGGCAGCGGAGGGCAACATTACTAACATTAAGGTTGAGCCGCTTAAAGGTCTGCAGTGCCTCACTTTCACATCGAAGGACATGCAGGAAGTTGGCCCCAACCAGCGTGTTGAGATCAGGGGCAATGTCTACATCTTTGTCCGCGACGGTGTGACTACCCTTATCCGCTGGGAGACGACCACTGGCCTGTGGCGCAAATTCGAGCGTGACCTCAACGTATTTCTTGAGTCCTTCCAGTTCAACTGAGACCACACGTTCACCATGTTTTTATCTACTGTGCAAGGGCATGACTTCATCACATTGTCACTTTTTCTAGCGAATTGTTTCCGAGGGAACAAACATTTTACTTTCCATAACGTATATTTTATTACTGTTCTTAACGAAGCATTATTACTGGTCATCAAGGTGGATAAGAGAAAGAAAGAAGCGACAAAATTCGGGAATTAAAAAAGGAGAAGAAAAAGAAGCAGAGAAATGCGAAGAAAAGAAATGATACACTGTACCAAGAGAGGCAGATACACGGCTAAAAAAGACAACTATTTTTTTGCACGTGTGTACTTGCACAATCAACAAAACAACAAAAAGAGAGACAGAGATGCATACGGCGGCACTTCAGCGATGATGATAGGTATACTTTGGCTTCCATATATATATTTTTCCCTTCATTCTTCTGATCTGTATCGTCGGTGACTCTAGTACCGTTGCGCCGCCTCACAGCATTTTCCTAAAAGAAACTGCAACGATGAAGAGATACTTGATGAAAGGAAGGGAGGAAATCTTATAGATACGCGAAGCGTCAGCGGCTCATATCACCTGTGTGTATGTGTGTGTGTGTGTGTGTACATAAACGGTATGCCGATGAGCAAGGCGTGATTGACCTCAATGCACTACAAATGTGATAACATCACGTTTTGATCTGTCCGATCTTTGCTTTCTTTTGTGTTATATGTGTGCGGAGCGCTGCTTTTTTTTTCTTTTCACACTACCATTTTTCTTTAGTAACTTCAGCGTGAATTTGATGATGCTAAGACAAATTTTATATCTATATTGTCACTCCATCCTCCAAGACAACAGAGTGCGAGAGAAAGAGGGAGTTCGTACTAACCAAAAAGGAAGTGAACAAAGAGAAGCGCTTTTTCTTTACTGTTGTTCTATATAAATACGAGAATTGCGCTTCATCAAAGAGTTCTTTCTTTTTTCTTCCTCTCTCTCTCTTCAGCTACACTTGTAGATATGCTACACGTAGAGCTTGCCTAACTAGTAGTCGTTCTTTGCATTACTATTTGCTTTCTTTCCCTTTTTCTTTTACTCATTTTTTTTTTTCAATGTTGACAGTCTCAAGGTGAATTTTGACATTTAAACACACGCAAACTCTCCATTCTATCGCATTCTAAAGCCCTGGTCGCACCATTCATGCACACCAATTGAGAGGCCACCACCACTACCACTGTTACTTTCGAATGACCGATGTTTAGCTGGGTCAACAGAACGCTGGCGTGCAGCGCACCGTCATAGCGCCGAGTGCCTTTGCCACACTGTCCGAGGAGGTCTTTTTTTTTGCACGACGAAGAAATTGTTGTTTCTGCTTCATGACGTCGTAGATTCTCTTGACAAGATGGCACGCTATCAAGGTGCGTCGACGGATGAAGTTAAGGAGAAAAGAGAGAGGTGCCGCGCAGCACTCAAGCAACTGGTAGTGTCGGAAGAGTACTGCCAGGCTCAACAGCAGCTGCAGAAAGACGACATGGAGAAACTAGAGATGCTTCGGGTGCGCGGCGACTACGTGCTCGCGTTTGAGGACCGGCAACAGTGCGCAAGCCACAAGCACCGCGACGTCACCACCGACTCCTTCCTTAATGCTCTGCTTCCTTCCAACCTAGCAACGAGAAAGGCCCTCAAGGACACCTACCTGGCTACTGAGGAACAGCACCGGGTGAAGTACAACAAGTTTGTCGCGCTACGTGCAGGGGTAGTGATGCCGAGCCAGAAAGCGTGCTTTGATGAATGGGGCCGTATACTCGAGATGATGGCGTGCGTATTCCTCGATGCAGCCATGCAGCAGCGTCCACAAACGCCTGACGCACCCGCGCTAAACAGCAATAGTGCGCTTCTTAAAGCGAATTCTCCCCCAGCAGCGGACAGGCGGCCATCTGTCATGAGCCAAGGCACCCAGGCGGCGTTGGTGACACTGTCTTCACCGCGTGCATCATCGCCGTCGTCGTTCTCAGCGCATCGTAGAAACTCAGTACCCTGTTTCATTATCACCGGAAGACAAGAGCAGCAAGTCTGCCGAACTCTCCTGTGTGTCTCTCGCCAGAAAGAGTTTATCTCCCAGGACGGGCTCAACCCCCACGGAGACGCCATCGTTGGCATCCAAATCTACAAGTGCGACTCCACAAAGTAAGCCCTCTGCCATGAGGTCCATTGAGCAAAGCAGCAGTGCCACAATGTGTAACGACCACGACGATGGCGATGAGTGCGCCAGCGTCAAAAGGTACCAGCCTACACCCAAGAGCCTATGCCTCCGTCCTCCACGCAGGAAAGCCATGTCAGTAGTGTTGCGGCGACATCAACGACGATGCTACTCTGCACACTTCAGTCTTCCCCAGCTACTTATACCGAGTCGGACCGGCCATCGCAGCCTGCCACAGCCTCGCCTGTGGCATGATACCTTCACTCAGCAACGCCAGACCGCCGCCACTCTTTGGCTGGTTGATTCCCAAGGACATGGGCTTTGATGGGGCATGAAGGGCAAGAAAAAGCAACAACAATAAATGGGAGAGAGAGAAGAACACGCATGTCTTAGTCTCTCAGGCGGGAAGCTAATGGTCTAAAAAGAATTAGAAAAAGGAGCGCTCTGTATGTGTGAACTTTTTATTATAATTTCGTATCTTTTACTGGTTATTGCTTTTTAAATATATGCTTTTTTTTTTTGTGTGTAGTGGTTGCCACCACACCAGCAACGACCGCATTCTTTCATTCTCCTAGCATCATTAGTATTGTTACTTTTTTTTTTTGCTATATTTATCTCTTTACTATTATAATTGTAATCGTTTTGTACTAGTTTAAATGAATGTAAAGCACCACCCCATCCCCAGTGATAAGACAACGTGGCGATTGTGCCGACGGGAAACTAAAAGGTAAGTCGCAACTCTTTACTCGCTGATCGAAAATCCAAGAGAAGAGAAAGTGTTTTTTTTTTTTTTAAGTGAAAACGTAAACAACAACAACAAAAGAGAAAGTGGGAGTGCGGTACTTGAGCGTGCCTTTACGAGAGGCTTTACACACAAGCAACGTTGCGTTTTCTTTTCTTTTTCCTTTTCTCTGTTATAAATGAGTTGGGTGTCTTTCGATACACATAGTTACTTCTTTGCCCTTTTGTTTCGCTGTCATTCTAAAGGACGTTTGCAAGGGAGGGCTTTCAAAGGTTCGGCGCTTTACAAAAAAGCAGGCGAGGGGCAAAAAGGTATGCCGCGACCCGGGATCGAACCAGGGACCTTCAGATCTTCAGTCTGACGCTCTCCCAACTGAGCTATCGCGGCTTCGGTTAACAAGCGGAAGTGTTCGGTGCGCAGACATGGATGCGGAAGAACTTGTCTCTCTTGATTACATCCGATATAGTATAATGGTTAGAACACTTGGCTTTCACCCAGGAGATCCGGGTTCGATCCCCGGTATCGGAGTTTTTCCTCCTGTTTCAAGAGTGCTTTGACGCGAAGCAAAAAAGTTAGGGGAGACCGGGAATCGGACCCGGGTTATCAGAGCCACAATCTGATGTTCTGCCACTGAACTATCTCCCCACGACTCGAAGTGCTCATCGCCCGCGTTGTGTGCGTCCGTTTTCAGAATTGGAAAGTGAAAAAGTTACGACGGGCGGGGATTGAACCCGCGATCTCTCGCGTGTGAGGCGAATGTCCTAACCACTAGACGACCATCGCACGTCTTCACAAGACAGATTTGGGCTCTTACAATTTTCTCTTTTTCGTAAATGATCTTTGCCCATTTTGTCGGAACCGACTAGTAACGTTGTGGCGCAATGGAAGCGCGTCGGACTCCGGATCCGAAGGTTGCGGGTTCGAGTCCCGTCAGCGTTACTTTACTTTTGCTCGCAAAGAAGTATTATCCCTTTCTTTTTCTTTTTGGAAGGAGAGAGAGAGTGAGGGAAAATCGCTGTGTGTGACAGTAGGAGAGCAGCACCAATCAACAAGAGCAACAATAAACCAGAGAGCGATGGCTTTCATGCCACGATTTTTCTTTTTTTTTTTTCTACAGTTGCACGAACATGTGTTTTGCTGGGCGATGGTAATAAGCGGACGATAAATATAAATAGGAAAAACACGAATGAAAAGGGGGAAAAAAAACGATTGGAACACTGCACGCAAACGTGTATGCGCTACTTATGAAATAAAATGTTTATAGAGGAGTGTGTCGTTCCTCTCTCTCTCTACACACGAATGACGATCTTACCAAAGTGCGTGGCGCTCTTCAGGTAGTGCAGGGCCTCACGCAGCTCCTCAAAACTGAATGTGTGCTTGTCAAAGACGGGATGCACATTGGCAGACTCGAAGAGGTCCATCAGATGCTCAAAGTCTACTCGTGGGCCAACAAGCTCAGCGACAAGACGCACTCTCTTCAAAAGAAACGGAAGAAAAGGAAAACCATCAGGGTGCTGAGAGAGGTCCTGCATGCCAACACAAGAGATCAACCCATGGCGCCGAATACATTTGACTGCCTCGTTCAACGTCTTGGGGCCCACCACGTCCACCACAATGTCCACGCCACGGCCATCGGTGGTGCGGGCAAGGGCGGCCTGACCCCAGTTGGGCGTTGTACGATAGTTGATGCAATCTTCCTTGGCAACGAGCCCGAGCTGCACGAGGTGCTCCAGCTTAGCGTCACTGGATGAGGTACCAATCACGCGGCAGCCAGAGGCCTTGGCGATCTGTGCAGCGAGGATGCTCACGCCACCCGTGCCCTGGATGAGGACCGTGGAACCAGGCCTCAGCCCCTCTGCACCGGCGTTAAGAGCTGCCCAGGCAGTTGGTCCCGCACATGGCAGAACCGCCGCTTCCTCGTACGTCATGCTGTCTGGGATCTTGACCGCATCCACATCGGGTGTGATCATGTACTCTGTGGCGCACCCAGGCACTGTGGCACCGAGGGTGTCAGGAATCGCAGGTCCTTCCACGCATCCCGATGAAACACTGTCCTTCATGAAAGTCATGGCCACGCGATCACCAACGGCAAAGCGCTTCGCCTCTGGCCCGACCGCGACCACCTCGCCAGCGCCGTCGGAGAGAAAAACAACGTTGGGATCAGTACCAAAGTTGGCTTGCGTGGAGAGCAAGATATCGCGATGGTTGATCGAGAGTGCCTTCATTTTGATCAAGAGTTCAGATCCCTTGGGGGTTGGGATAGGCACGCCGGACACGAGCTTGAGGTTGTCAATACCACAACCCTCCTTGGGGAGCTGCCACTGGCGCATGGTACTTACTGTGTGTAGTGCGTGTGTGTATGTGAGAAAACCAAAAAAAAAAGTATGAGCGGTAATGTAGATGCCGTAATATGAGACGGTAATATATACACTTTGAAGGAAGAGAGAGAGAGAGAGAGAGAGAACGATGACGAATCAAAAAATAGTATAATTGAGGAAAGGAAGGAGCGAAAAAAAAAACAAAGAAATGAAATGGGTGTGTTTCTCGAGATATAGAGGAAGATGCGTGTGGTAAAAATGCAAAAAGAAACATTTTCTTTAAAAATAAATCATAGGGATGGCATTCCTTCATACCTACACTTCTTGAACAGCGCTGCACACACACACACACACATCAACAGCAGCAAATAGCAAGAACAACAAGGAGTGAAGGCACGCATCGCCTCACCTCAATATCCACCGAGAAACGGGATCGTCTCATAGAGGAAAACAGCAGCAAGAAAGATGTATACTCATGTCTTTGGTTGACATAATAGCAAATAAAAAGAAAAAAAAACTACTAAAATATAAAATGCAAAGCAAAAGATGCAATCAGCCACCTTCGTAATTAGTTTCTTTACTCCCCCCCCTTTTTGATGAAGCATTGTGCCAACTTTTTACGGGCGCATGAATCAAATTGGTGGGCTACTTTATACTTGTATATTGCTATACAGCCGAATGCGTCCATGACGCCTATCCACATACACATACACACACACACACACACACACACACACATACACATGAACAAGACGAAGCTACAAGCTATTCCCACAAGTGGTATGCTTATCTTGCTCATGCAAGGCCCTCAGTACCTGGAGCTCCGCCACTGGAATGTGTCGCTGCATGCGTAACTCATAATATGCCTTCATCTCAGGTGCGCTAGGGTCAAAATAATACCAACTCCGCTTCGGCTCTGGCAGGTGCGCAACACGATCGCATCCCATGCGTCGAAGACAGTATTCAATCGTAAAAGAAAGGCCAAGAACACACGCCACACAGCCCATAACAATAAATACAATACCCATCGCGACATTTGCATCGCCGATCCAGCTGGTGGTGCGCAGGACAAGACTTTTGGTGCCACGGAACGAGACCACATCGAAAAATTCGTCCACCTGAAGCATGTAGGAACCTGGCTGGAGGTCAGTAGAAATAACGCGATAGAGCTTGCGAAAGTGTGACAACACGGCACTTTTGACCCATACTTGAAGGTCAAGATCGACAGGGTCTGGCAGCGCGTGGCCAGCCTCGTTAAGATACCACCCATTGTTCAGGAATTCATTGTCCGTAACGTGTGGGTAGTACAGCGACCACCAGTCATCCTTGATGGTTAAGTTCTTGAAGCGTACATTGTTGTCTGCACGCCAGCTGATGCCTCTTTTAGCGCATAAGTTATTGCCCACAGACCTCTTCAGTGGAACGCCGAAGACGTCAAAGTCTGATCCGTTACACACAAGCGATAGTGGCACCGTGCCGTCGTCACCGCCATTAAGATTCGCATCGGCGGCATCCTTTGCTACCTTGTACAGCCTCAACGAGTCATTAAACATTGACCATGGCGCAAGACCACACGGGTTGTACGTGAAGTCGCTGACGGTCCGCTTTACCACTCTTCCCTGTGGGTTTGTGTACGTCACGGTCATGTGATCGCCTTCCTTGTTGATATACCCAACCTTCTCATACGGCTTACAGGCGTAGCCCCCGACGACCTTGCCATCGCCTTTCATCTGGGTGATGCTGCGGCCACTATAGAAGTCCTTCGTATTTTGATAAAAGCCATCGATCTTGTAGTACATGTACACCGGCGCCTTCATCTCCTTGGTAATGTTAAACTCCACCCATGTTACCGTGCCTTGCGGCTGTGGCACCCCGTTGAACATAAAAGTTCGTATTCCTTGATTGATGTTCACCGCTGGGTCGCTGGGTGTGTACTGATACTTGTGCACCTGGCTGTACGGGACCACGACCATGTAGCGTCGACTGCTCTCAGCCACCATGCACGCACCCATGACGATGCATGGGATCATGAACACGAAGAAGACGGGAATCACAATAGAGACAGGCGGATAGGCAAACCAGCCAGGAAGGGTCTGCTGCACGATTGGGTTGCCCCCATAGACGGTGCGGCCGTGCTCAGCAAGAAACTGGGGGAGAAAGCGGGATCGCTTTGAGGGTTTCTTCTTGTTCACCTTGTCCTCGAGAGACGCGGTGGATGGCATGCCCCCACATCGCTTGGCGTCCGCTGCTGAAGAGGATGGCGCACGTGGGCGGTGTGGCGGTGTGGTATAGTTCTTCACCTCATCAGGCTCACCTTCGCTACTGCTACTGCTGCTGCTGCTGCTGCTCGTAGTGCTGAAACTACTGCTTCTGCTGCTTCTAGTTCCAAGGCTTTCCTCATCATCGACCCTCCTAAGCGGAGAGTTGTCACTTTGTCTTTTGGGAGAATAAGCCATTTTGCTCAATGAAATTCACTTCTGCCCTATTCTCTTCTTTTCTTTAGAATGTAGATACGTATTTGTATGTATGTATGTATGCGTGTGTGTTCAAACAGCGCTGATACCAGTATATATAGAGGGAGAAAGGAAAAGTTATCACACTGCAACAAGCACGAATCACTTGAGACAATCAGGTAAGCAAATGGCAATATAAAGCAACAACAACAACGCACACACACACGCACACACAACGAGCCTAGAGAAACACTAAGAGAAAGCTCTGTATTTATTTTATGTGTGCCAGTGCGTATGTGATAAGGCTCTCTCCGACTGTTGTTTGTATGTGTACTTTCTGACTTACTTTTTCTTCTTTCCTCAAACTTTTCACGCAAAGCAAAACCAAAAAGAAAAGAGAGAGCCAAAAAAAAAAGAAAAAAAATAGAAGAAGATAAATGAAGCAATATTCCTAGCAGAACTCAGACATCAAACAAATGGAGGTCTCTCTCTCTCTCTCTCTCTCAAACCGGCAGCAACTCGCTCGCCTGCTCTCATATACACTCGACACAGGTACAATATATATATATATATATATATATATATATAAATCATTTTGCTGGTGAGAGTTTCGTTGATGAAAGTGAATAAATTTTTTTTTTTTTTTTACAAGAATAAAGTAGCATCGAAGAAGGAGAAAGAAACAGGTGTGAAGTAACGAAACAACAACAACAACAAAAAACATGAACATCAAAAGAAAAAAATACAAATACAAATACACGAATATAAATGCAAACGTTTAGGCAAAGCAACGTTTTGTTCCCCCCCCACTCCCTCGTTTCTCTCCGCCATAATTATAGTAGTAATACAATTCATTACATTCCAAAAGCGTACGTATATACATATATACATATATATATAGAGTGCATGTGCGCGCCATTATGTATACATTCGCGCGCATGTGTATCCACTACGTTCCCGTCTGCTTCACTGTACATCAAGTACGGGATGAAGGGGAGAGAGAGAGAGAGAGGGGGGAAGTGAGAGTAAGTAAGAAAGAAAGGACATGCGGCAATTTGCTTTAAAAAAAAGAAAGAAAGAAAAGAAAAAAAAAAGCGATTGCATTTTCTCAAAAAAGGTAAAAGCAGCACGTGAGTTTTCCAAAAAAAAAAAAAGAAACAAAATAAGNAAAGGTAAAAGCAGCACGTGAGTTTTCCAAAAAAAAAAAAAGAAACAAAATAAGAAATAATAACAAACCACACAAAGACACACAAACACACACACACACATCTCCCTCCCTCTCCTTTTTTTTTTTTTGGCTACTTTACGAGAGCACGCCTAGTGTGAGTGGTGGGCAATCAGAAATCGACTCTGGAGCGGCGAGCAGCTGCCTCTCATAGTCATCCACCATAAATGTATCCACAACACGGCCACACTGTGTGTCGGCCAGTTCGGCCTTTCGCCGTCTCGCTACTAACGAATCTTCGTACTCCCCATTCGCCAAACTCGAGTGGTGGTTGGCGTGCAATGAGTGCTGAGTCCCAGTGGCGTACACAGCCGGAGTGCCGTCTCTCATAGTCGCAGAAGTAGCGGTCTCTTGTGCCGCGGAGAGACCATGTCGCCGCAGCATAACAGCAAACGGGGAGAGCGCTGTACCGCTTTTCCTGTAGGTAAGCCTCCCAGAAGTTGTAGTGAATCCGCGATCGCGTGGGGTCGCTTGAGGGCGGCTGCGTTCGCCTATGTGAACATCCCCGCCCTCACCCAATATCGCATGGGATAAGTCATCCATTTTAGTAACGCTAGCGGAATGTATCATCCGACGCACATTCGTCGCGATGACAGATCCCATGCGACCGGTAGTCGATCGCTTCTTCAGCCACGCCATCAACTCCACCGCTGGAGGCCGCACCGGCAACAACAGAGGGCTCACCTTCTCGTTTAAATGATAACCAGGGGAGACGGTGCTGGACTCCACGTATGCAGCGCGCACCTGGGCGACCACCTTGAGCACCGCCTCCCCCTCGCTTGCTCGTGCGCGCCGCACAGAGGAGTTCCGGTGCGCATTATGACGACCTTTACCTGTAGCGTTCGACACGATGCTGCACACATTGCCGTGATTGCGTGCTTGCGGGGTGCCTTCAAAAACGCCCCTACGCACAGAAGAAGAGTTCTCATCGCCACCTGTAGTTGCAGCAGTAGCTTCCTTGTTCGTCATGGCACGCACTCCACGAGGCACTCCTTCTCCTCGTCCGCCGCCACAGCTTCTAAGTAATGCCTGCTGCTCTGGACTTGTCATGAGCCATAGAGAGAGGATCTGGTTCTCCTGAAGTTGCGCTGCGCTCTCATGGCAGACCGCCATCACGAAGAAGCTTCGCGGAAAGCGCACTTGAATATCCGAGCAAATATAATTACTGCGCAGTATTTCCGTGGTATTCATCGCAGTAGTGGTGGCAGTATGCATAGCTGTGCTACGCCGCCGCTGTTGCTGCTGCTGCGTCTCAGCACCGTCCTTCGAGTTCACTGCTGCCGCACCTAGCGAGTCGTGCCGTTGCTGCAGTTGCTGCGAAGACTGCTGGGACTTCTTTGGGGAAGATACGAGTGAAATACAATCCTTAAAAAATGTGGAAGCCATCATGCCTGCAATGTGACGATCCTTGCGACCCGTGCAGTACACCATGTGCTGCTCGCGGATCGCTGCATAAAGCACCGGTGCCAAATCCTGGACACACTTCTTGGCAAAGTGAGAGCCCACTGTGTACATGCGAGAACCCCACAGGTAATCTAGCACGCCAAAGGCCTGCTGCCAAAGCAACGACACATGGGCTCTGATATCGTCGTTGCTGCTGCTGCCGTCTCCCGCAATGCTTTCGTTGTGTGGCGAGGCACCCATTGGTAGCGACTTCACTGTATGCGTGATGTACGTGCCATCCTCCTCAAGCCGTGCTTGGCAGAGAAACACGGCGCACCGCAGCAGCACCTCCACCTCGTGCAGGGAAAGCGCAAAGTCGCGCTGAGCGTGGAGGGCGTCGTGGCCAATAACATCAAGCGAGAAGAGGGCGAGAGAGAGGTCCCACTCGGGAAGAAGAGAAGAAAGTGACTTGCTATCTTGTTGTTGCTGATGTTGATGACTCTCTGCTATTGCTGCTGCTGACCCCAGTGCTTCTACTGCGCCACCGGCACCGGCTCCGCCTTGCTGGTGACATTGCTGAAGTTCCGCCTCCTCCGCTGCTCTCTTGGCTTTGATGCGGATCGTGGACACCTCCTCCGCCCATGTGGCGCCACGCGCGAGTGATTCTGCTTGAAACCCCGAGGCCGCAGTGCCCCCGCTGGCGCGGTAACTACGGTCACCCCCACCTCTGCTACTGCCGCCATTGCTAACAATAGGATGACCACCTTCCTCATTGCTGTTATGGTGTTGCTTCTTGTAGTAGTTGCCGTATGTCACGTATGTCGTGCTTGGCGGCAGCTCAACTGGTGCAGCGGCGGCCGCCATAACGGAAGCAAGTGTGTCGAGCAGGTGCTCCGGCTTCAAGGTAGGCACCCCGGTGACGTGTAGCGTCTGCACGAGCGTCTCCCACACTTTGACATCTTCAATGGAAGGCTGCAGTGCGCGGTTGCGGTCCTGCTGCGCGTGATATATCTCATCTCCGTTTGGAGTAATGGTAGAAGTCATGCCGCTGATGTCGATACTCCTGTACACGCCATTCGGCACACCACTTTCACGCATGTAGAAAGCCAGCTCCTCCGCCGTCGGCACCGCAGAGAACGTCAAGGTATGCTGCAGCCACTCACGCGACGTGGTGTCCTGCTTGCGTGCGATAGTTGCATGTAGGCCCAGCAGCGCCTTATGCAGCACCATCACACGGTCACACAGTCGAAGGGAAAGCGTGTAGAAGACACGACGCAGCTGCTTGGAGTTGATTGGGCGTATCGGAGGGGCAAACACAACGGCGAGGGCAACGTCCAGAAGGGTTGGCACTGCAGGCTTGCTTTGATTAGCGATATCAGAAAGCAGCTGTAGAGCAAAAGCTGTGCTCACACTAGCAGTAGTACCAGCACGCGCGGTCTTTGCGTTTTCTCCCCTTGACGGGGAGAGAGGGGCGGGGATCCCCTTACCACCAGCACTACCACCATCGCCAGCTTTTGCATTGGCATTTGTTCTCACCAAGTGTGCACTCGGCGCATTGAAGCCTCCGCCGCTGTTCCGGGTGCCCACGTGCTGAGTGCTGCCTTCTCTTCCGTCGGCTGCTGCGGTCCTCATCGCGCCTTCTGCCCCTCGAGCCATGAGCCACACAATAGGATCGTATGTCCTACCTGCATCCTGCCATGCCTTGTGCAGCTGGCCACCCTGCACAGGCTCTCGCAGTAGCAACACCTCCCAAATCAAGCCCGCCTTCCCTAATACGAGCTGCACAGCGTTGTGCAGGTCACAATAGAGAACAAACAAGCGGTACATGGCGGTCTGACGGGCCAGGCATAGTCCACTCTGGAAAACCCATAAATGATGGGACTGCTGCGGAGCATGCGGCGGCAGCGTCGTCAATGTCCCCTGATGCTGCCGCTGTGCTTCAAAGCTGCGTGAAATGTCCTTGCGAGAGAGTCGCCGCACCATCATTGGGGACGCAAGCACGCCCTTCTCCTCCTCATTTTCGCCCCCATAGGTGCTTTCAGAGGTAAATGTGACTGCTTCCCTTTGGAACGACGCGTCTTGTGCAGCAGGGCGGCATGATACAGTCCCCCTAAACCCCTTTCCTTTACTAATTTTTGCCGCTGCTGCTGTTGCTGCTGCGGTGGCTTCGTCGGTCTCTTGAAGGTCTGCCGCTTCACCCTTCTTTTTCTTCTCGATGGAAGTGCGCGGTTCAGCTTCGTCATCGCGGCTGACGCTGCTACGGCGGGCCCTCATGCCGGCCGCCACAACCGCCTCAAGATCCATCACCTCTGTCGCCTCACGCAGGCGTTGCTCATCAATGGTGCGCTGAGACCAGTCCATGACACCTGTAGCAGCAATGGGGTACATGACCGCACACGGCCTCATCGTCCCCATCATGCGCTGTCTCGAGCTCATGTTGGCATTGTGATGATTGTTGGAACTTTGGCGCGGGATGGCGGGAAGGCCAACGCAATGGCTGCCACTGCCCCGTCCAGCCAACCCTTCCGGGACGGCACAGCCCGCGCCACGTGCTGTGGAGGACATAGTACTGGCAAAAGTGGTTGTCATGCGCTTCGTTTCATGACTCAGAGGGAATACGGAGGGCAGAGACCTCGGGCGTGATGCGGCGCGAGAAGAGATGAGTGTAACGGCGTTGCTAGCTTCACAATTGACCTCAGAAGTAGCAGGGAAGGGTCTCTCGACCCGACGTGAGGAACGCAAGGTGGCTGCACGTGGGCTGGGGGGATCATCAGCCCTTCTGTTAGTTGCTGGATACAGGGCCCCAAGAAATGGCATCTCTCACGTTGTCTTTTTCTTTGTCCGTTACTCTTTTTTTTTTTTTTTTTACTCCTCCGTTCTTTTTTTTTTCTTTCTTTCGCAAATACAAAAGAGAATTTCTTTATAGAAGGGCACGCAATAGGAACAAACTAGATGGCTATATATATATATATATATATATATACAATATTGCTACTTGAAAATGAGAAAAGAAAAAAAAAGAGAGTTGAAAGCAAGAAAGAATAAAAAGAAAAAGAGAAGGAACAAAATTGTATTCTTTCTCTCTCTCTCTCTGTTCTCTCTTCTTCCGTAGTTGTTCTTGTGGCCTTGATGCCTTCTGGAATATCCAGTGAGGGAAGTGAATGAATCAAAAGCCTGGATATGGATACATGCATATAGCAATTGACCATGTATTGGTCAAGTAAAAAAAAAATTCGTGAGAAAAAAGAAAAGAAAAGAGAAGAGAAAGAAGTGATATGAAGCAACATTAGATAGCAAATCAACCATAACAGCATAATGAATGGGGGAAAAGTGTGACCTACGTACACGCGTGTACGTCTATACCTTTTTCTTCTTTTCTTATCATCATCATCATCGATACAACGCGAGATACTGACGGGCCTCAAGCCGCCCGCGGTGCCTAGCAACCGCCGCTTCCAGGCTCCATTGCAGCTCCTTGTACTCTTGCGCGGCGTCCCGCAAGCGGGCCTCGCACTGTCGCCCCTTGTGAGCCATATCGTCGTCCTCTAGGTAGAGAGCAGACGTGTCAAGCATTTGAGAGGGGCCAGTGGCAGCAGCAGATCTACCAGGATGTGGTCCCTTACCCCTGAGGGAGCCAGAAGACAAGACTGAGGATGGCGAGGGGAGGACCGCAGCAGCAGCTGCCACTGCGCGACGGTGCTGGCGCTGCTGAGGTGCCCGCTGTCGCTCCAGTGTAACTAACTCTTCATTCAGCTGCTCGAGCGTTTGACGTAACATATCGTTCTCTTTGTCCAGTGCGCGAAGACACATAGTTCGCCGGCGATGCGCCTCTTCCGTCCCGTCTTGCTCCTTTCCCAATTCATTTTCTGCTTGCCCTCCACTAGTCCTCGTCGCTAAAGCAAGAGCCTCCATGGTGGAGCAGCGCGCTAGCAAGACCTCCTGCTGCGCTTCAGCGTCGGAGACCATGCCTGCGAGTATATTCACGTGTTTCAGTTGACCGCGCATCTTGCGTTTGTCTAGCACATATTCCATCTCTGCTACCGCGACGGCGCTGATGGTGGTGGTGCTGCGGGTGTGTGTGCCCGTGCCAGCGGTCTTTGCTACCGAAGGTTTCTTTGAGCGAGCATGAGAGCTGCGAGGAGTTGGAGCGGCTGCCACATGCGTTTGTTTGAGGTGTTTCTGTAAAGGTTTATCAGTGACTTTGGCCAGAGTGCCCTGTACGCCACCGTCCATAGGTGAAGAGGATGACGGTTGCTCGTTGCTAGCATCATCGTGAAGAGGGTCCTGCTTGATGAGGGTGTTTTCATGAAGACCGCCACGGGATGATGATCGCCTTGTTTCCTTCTCGCGTTCTTCCTCCTCCGCACCTGGGTGCCCAAAGCTGGAAACAGTAGAAACAGAGACACAATCTTGTTCTATCACTTGTGTAACGACCACGTTTGTGGCAGCTTCCTTGCTATCCTCCTGCACTTCTTCTTTTTCTTTTTCTCCATTCATATTGTTCTTGTTTTGTTGCTGCTGCCACGCGTGCTCTATCGCGCGCACCTCATCGAGCAGCCTCTGCACTGCGGCCAGTTGGGCTTGAACGCGACGCGTGCGCTGCTGCTGCTGCTGCTGCTTCTGTTTCTGTGTTGATAGCAAGGACAGTGATGAAGACGACGCAGTGCCTACCCATAGCTGGCTAGCGTCCTTGTAGGTGGATGGCTGTGCATTGCGAAGAGCGCTACTGCTGTTGTAGAGCATGTGAGTGATGCATACACGTCGCGATCCAGTGTAGTATATATATTTGTATATATGCAATAGTTGCCCAGAATACAAATTTGAAACAGAGAGAGAGAAAAGATGCAATCACACACGATATGCGCACGATAAGCAAACCTTTATGATGGAAGCGCGCGTGTTAAATATACAAATGTCGTACCTAGATACATACCCCCCCCCCCAAAAAAAAAAAAAACACCAATGAGAGAGAGAGAAAGAGAGAAGAAGAGTAAGTGGATCAGGCTCGCCCCATGATTTACAGACAGTTAGTGATAACCAACAACAATAGTGCACCAACCAATTACAATAATGAGGCAATACATTTTTTTTCTGTTTTCGGAGCACATCTTTCCCATAATTTCCAAAAGCACTTCATATATATTGAGGTGCGTGCGATGCTTCTTCTTTTTTCGTCCCCCTCACCCCCCTTCATCAATCGTCGCGGTTCAAAGCCAATATTTCCCCTTACGCTTGCCCATGGTGATGACGGAAAATGCAAAAAGGAAAGTGTGCTTGCATTGATCACGATGATCACGATGTCTTTTTTTTTTTTTTTTCTTCCTCTCAAAGAACTCCAGCCTTTCCTCTAAGCACACGAGCACACACACAGGGCACAATTTTATTTGTCCAACTCACTTCACTCACTTCACTCACTTCACTCACCCACCACCTACCTAACTACCTACCTGCCTACCACCCGTCGTTGTTGATAAATAAATAAATAAGCAACCGCAAACAAAAAACATATTATGTTGAAAATATACAACGATGCGATACAACCATATAAATATATGTATATATAAGTCGCACTGCCTCTTCTCTCTCCCCACTCTTCTCTTCTCCCTCCTGAAAGAATAATAAAATATAAGGATATGTGCACGACGGCATGAATGCTTTGAACAGCAGGGTACCGTGTGTGTGTGTGTGTGCGCGCACGTACTTCCCCCCCTTCTCTCTCTCTCCTCAATGTCCGTTTGATTGCACAGAAATATATATATATATATATATATATTTGGTTGCCTTTTTTCTCAAATGTATAAGTTTTTTTTTTTTTTTTTTAAAAGGCATTACAGGTACTTCCTCTCCGCGTCATCGCCAATGGGAACGGGCTGAATGGGTGTGTTCACTTTCGCCAAACAGGTGCGCATTTTCGTACGGATGCGCTCATCCACGTCGGAGTATATGCGATCGTTCAAGGTGCGGGGCTCCACAACAGTCTCGTTAGTCTCAGGGTCAACGTAGACAAAATGCTTCCCAGCGTTAGAGTCGTTGTCGTCGAGTAGACCACTAGCAATTTTTAAGAGCGTCTCAAGCAGCTGGTAGTTGCCGAGGATGTCGACGTGATCGCCGCTGACGCCGCCACCGCGAAGGTTGAGCATGGGAACCTTCTCTGGATCGTGCAAGTGTTCCATTGTGACGACCCTCTTCACGTTCTGACGCCACCCATTAGGTGCTCTGCACATGTACGCAAGCGACATGAGTGGCACGGTGCCATCCCCATCGCCGAGTACGACCCCTTGATTCGTTGTCTTATCGTAGTAGGACCCGTTGGTGACAAAGGCACGCTCTCCACCTCCTTCCGCTTCAAGGCGGTAGCCCACCTCGGCGAGCTTGTTGACGCCGTAGAGGCACACAGCGGTGGTGTGGGGTGCCTGTGGAAGCACAGGAAGTTCATCTATCCTCTGGCGATACTTCTTCACGTGGCGGACGCAGTCCTTGTGTCCAGTGCGCTCGCACTCCTGAATCACGAGATCGGCCGCGCCATGCATCGTAAGCACCGTGCCGTTGGGAAATGCCAGCACGTTCGGGTGCATGTCATCGCAGCTGTGAGGCAGCATCGCAGCGAGACAGCTGAACGAGCGAGTAAAGTTGTAGCGTGCGCTTTGGCTAACAAAGGTGTCGAGCATGCGTCTGGCAGGACGAGGAATGGAGATGGTGTCCTTGACGTCACCCATGAGTATCGCTGAGAGCGCTTTGGGAGCGCCCATCGCGGTACCACCAACGTTGATGTAGTAGGCGACATAGCGGTCCATGAAGCCAGGCTCGCGCTCCTCGGTCCACTTGAAGAAGGCGAGGGCGACGGTGGTGCCGTAGCTGTGGGAGATCACCACCGCCCGCTCGCGGTTCTTCTGGCAGAGGAACTTGATATTGTTACGTACCGCGTAGAAGAAGCCATCGCGCGTATGGACACTCTCAGGAGAAAGTCTCCAGTCGTACGTCATGACGGCCAAGCTCTGCGGGTCATACCCGATATCTGCCAAATTGACAAGGACCTTGGCCCACACCCAGTACCCGGGCACAAAGTAGTCCACAGAGGCGAAACCGGAGTCGGCACGTACTTTTATGTTTGGCTTGTCAAAGCCGGTTTTCGCCATTGAAAAGAGCTCCAGCCAGCAGTACGGGTCACGCAGGATGAGGTAGATCATCTCTGGACCGAACATGCGTATGCGGAACATCGAAGAAGCAAAGGGAAGGGACTTGACGCACGACACGTTGCTCTCCCAAAGCTCCAGGGCACTAGTGATAAAGCCAGGAATAATGATCACGGGGTGCCTGTGCGGTAGTTCTCGACTTCCATTGTTAAATCGCTCGAAGAAAGTAAGACCCGGGCGGTCCGACTCCGCCACTATGAAAGTGGACGCGGCGTTGCCAAACAGCTCCAATATCTCAGAGCGCACGGAGAAGATCATTGCAATGATAATGGCAAACATAACGATCTGCACACGCCGCAGGGAGAAGAACTCGGAAATGTCAAAGAGAGTCTCGCGCGTCCACTGTGGGAGGGGGACGCGGCTCAGGGCATCGATCAGGCGTTGCTGAGAAGGGGTGGGAGCGAGTGGCGAGGCCGCCTCCTCTACCCTGAACTCCTCTCTGGAAAAAATCATTCTGCGCAGGCCCGTCAGCCACGATACTCCACCGTTGCTGCCGCTGCTAGGCCTCTTACGCGCCTGCTGCTGCTTGAATCTTGGGTTTATTGCACGCTTGCTCGCAGTTACCGGAGGAGGGGGTGGCGCTGAAGCCATGGTGGTGCCGCCCACGCTTCCTCCTCCTCCCGCATGCCCCGCTGCTGCTGGTCCCCGGCCTACGTGCATCACTGGCACTTCCTGCACAGGTGTTGGCTGCACATCCCTCTCCACGTATTGCGCAAGTGGCGTGAGCTGGTGCACCTCACCCTCCTTGAGTCCCTCAGCGAGGGCACGAGGCTTGAGCTTGCTACTCTCGCTCTGCTTAGGCCTGAGCTCCTCCATAGTTCGGCGCCGAGAGATGCTGAGGGAGTCTCCACCAGAGGAAGTGACGGCCCCGCTGGTTTCAGAACCCCCGAGGAGCCGCTGAGGGGATGGAGAAGGGGTGGCAGGGTCAGCTGTAGCTCGCGCGGGGCGTGTGTGACTGCTGCTGCTTTCGGCACTGCGGTGTCCCCTAGGGTGCGAGGTTGGCATGCTTCCTCCCCCCTTTTCTTTTCCTTTCTATTCCTAAATGATAAATATAAGAGCAATGATAATAGGAATATATCTACTTCCGCTGTTGGTAAGAAGACTGCTTTTTTTTTTTTTTTTTAAAGAGCGGAGACACTCAGCAAACAATAATATATATTGATGTATGTAGTGATGCCAATATAATTATAATAATTGGAAATACCTTTTTGCCCTCCTTTTTAATTGACTTTCGAGATGATTAGTTTCCTTTTTTAAAAAAGAATAACAAAAATAAGCACAACAATACACACTGCCGGACTTCCTCTCTATTCTGTTTTCTTTATTATTCCTTTTGAGAAGAAAAAATAAAGAAAAAATAATATAAATATATTAAATAAGTAAATAAATAAATATCTATATATATATAATGAAAAAGAACAGCAAAAAAAAATAAGCTGTAACAAAGAGCGTATATAAAGTAATTTGCTTTTCGATAAATGTGCCTTTGTGATCTGGATGCGTTCTTGCTTTTTTTTTTTTCCCTCCGCTTCTCTCCACTTTTTTTTTTAAAAACAATAAGTAAATTGAATAAATATAAAAGTAATAATAATAATGTTATTATTATTAAAGGTAAAGAGATAGTGGCAGAGAGAAAGAAAAAAAGAAAAGAAAAGAAAAAGAAATAGAGAGAAGAGGGTGGGGACTGTATTGAGCATAAAAGAAAGAAAGAAAAGCCCACTTGACAATACAGCGAAGTAGAACGAAAAAAAAAAAATACGAGCAATTGCAGATTGAAGATGGACGCTCCACATTTGCTTTACTGTCCAGTAAAAGAGAGAGTCAATACACACACACACACACACACACACACACATTTATCTCTTCCACATAGAATAGGAAAAGAGAGAAAGAGTAAGTGAGCGATCAGTATATGCGCAAGACGTGCTATAGAGAGAGAGAGATCTCTCTTTTTTTTTTTTATATTTTCGCATTCGTCGCAAAACAATGCAAAGGAAAGAGCTGCTGATACAAGTGTAGTGAGAAAAAAAAGAAAACAATAACAATAATGATAATAATGTTCATAAGTTACTCACAACTGTGTGCATCCTTTTTTTTTTTTTTTTCTTCATCTCTATAGATTGCTAAGATGCCTTCTCAAGGAGGAAAAGATAGAAAGAAAAAAAGTGCATATTGAAGTGTATATATATATATATTGAAAAAAATGAAAAAATAATATAATGCCAGCCCTTCTCTCTCTCTCTCTCCCTCTTTCCCAATCATCATATCTTCTTCATGTTTTCTTTTTTTTTTTTTTTTTTGAGAAAAGAGAGAGTGAGAAGGAGACAGCACGTCTTCCTTTTGCGTATTCCTTTTTTTGATCTCGCTATTTGCCTTTCACCGTATTTGATTTCATTATTATTATTATTTTCCTTTCTTTCTTTCTTTCTTTCTGTATTTGTTCTCCAGTGAACGATTTCATTCAAAAAGAAATAATAATAATAAAAACAAAAACAACAACAACAACAACAACACAGATATATAATCAATCCGCCAAACAAAGACAAACCATTTTTTTATTTTATTAAATGATGCAAAGCAATTACCGCGCATCACGACAGAACATAATAACAGTAACCTGGTGCGAGAAGATAAAGATAAGGAAAAAAAAAATCAAACGTTAAAATATAAGTGGGAGAGAGAAAGAAAAGAAGAACAGTATGGAGAAGCACGCTGAGTAATTCTACGATGAGAGTCATGAGCAATAATAACTCATGCATGAGAGCACACACACATATATATATATAAACACGTAAGAAAAAATGTAAAAAAAAAGCACAAAATGAACGATGTTGCCAATACATCATCATCATCCAATAAACCGTAATTCAAAAGCAAGCAAAACATAAATAAACGATCTCACTCATACTTCTACAATAATAATAATAATAAAGTATGTGCACACCCCCTTTTTACTTCCTCTTTTGCTCCATTCTTTGAGATATCCGCTTCGTTCATTTTTTGCTCTCTCTCTATCTCTCAAATCTCTCCCTCCCTCCCCTTCTCCGCATCCTCTCTCTCTCTCTCTCTCTCTCTCTCTCTCTCTCTCTCTCCAATATGCCCTATCTTCCTGTCCAGCTCCACATGCTTCCGTTCATACAAAATACAAAAATGCCGACAAACAGGTCCTAAAGCCGGTAAAAGCACGTCCAAAGAACAACAACAACAAAAAAAGATTGTATTCACATACACGCACGCACGTACGCATACAAACATAAATAGATAGATAGCAGTCAGAAAATGTATCACTTCCCCTCTCTCTTTTTCCTTTCCTCCCTTTTGGTATTTGGTCGTTGCTCAACACACAATGTCCCTTCCTTTCTTCTTCTTGTTGTTCTTACACGTCTTAAGAGAAGAGAAAATGATAGAAAGCCACAAATAAATGAGAAAGTAAAAACAAGAGTACTCAGCACTGAAAGTAATAATAAAAAATATAAGAAAGAGAATTGTAAGACATAACAGAGACAATAAAAAAAAAGAAAAATAAAAGGGGATGATAAGAAATAGTACTGAAAAGGTCTGTGATATCTGGAAGAATCTTGTTTTCCTCAATATATATATTTGTGGTTTGTTCTTTTCCCTTCTCTTCCATCTTTTTTTTTTTTTTGTCCTTCCGCCAGTTTTATGTTTCCACCTTTATGTGTATCTTGCCTGTGTAGCCCCTCTCTCTTCTCTACCTCTCCTTCCCTCCCTCCCAAACACGCCTACAAACACACACACACACACAATCATACTGAAGAAGAACAGAAGGGGAGTGAGCGCGTATATCTATGTGTGCGCGTGTTTGTGTGTGCCGGTAAAAGAGCTTGCAAAGGAACTATCCTCCCCCCACCTTACACCGTTTGCCGCTACCATCGATCGTGACTTTCCTTCTCATCGCCGAACAACTCTTCAATGAGCGCGTTGGCTTCTTCGTTGGTCAGGCGCACTGCACCGTGCTGCCGCTGCCGCTGCTGCTTCCCCAGGCGCAACAGTGGTTGTGTGGTTGTGGTGGATGGGGTGACAGCGAAGATGGGTGAGCTCGATATCTCTGACCTCTGCCGAGTCGCTCGTGGCGTGCTTCTTGCTGTGTATGACGCGTAAGACTTTGTTCGCTTGTCGACTGGGGCGGAGATGAGTAACGCGGAGAGACGCGGCGGCGGTGGACGCTGTAAGGGGGGTTCGTATGCTGCTATTCTTGCCGCTGTTTTGCCATTTTCATGAGGAGTCTGGGCGGGTGCAGGCGGCGGCAATGGGGCAGTAGGCTTCGCTCTTGGCTGGCTCTCTCCTTCACCGATCTGGACAACAGGCGCGGAGGTGAGCGTGTGTGACTGCGAGTGTAATGGTGACTGCTGCTGCCGCTCCTTGCGGGACTGTTGATGGTACTCCACAACATTCCCCGTGTTGCCGTTTGTGTTTCTATGTGGGGTAGTAGGGGCCGTAGCGGAGTGCGTAACGGGTCGTGTCTTTCGTATTTGAAGGAGCTGCCGAGAAGGAGTACCACCACCGCCACTATCCCCAGTGACCTCATCGTTAGCAGCGGATTGCCTCCCATGTGATTGTAGTAGTGGCGCCGCAGTCGATGGCTCTGGTTCTGGCGGGTTGATGATTTTTGGCTTTGCTGCGTTCTGTCGCCATGGCCGCAAGCGGTCTGTCTTCATTGGAGGTGGTGGTGGTGGTGACTGAGAGGTGGTGGCTCTGGCTTCTTCTTTTTCTTCTTGTTGATTTGCTTTAGCATTCGTGGTAGTGCTGGTAAGGCGTGGTGCTGGTGTCGATACCACCGACATCTGCTGCGTGCGTGTCTGCCCCTGTGGAGCACCCTGGCCGTCACGTTTTGTTTTTGTTAGGAGGCGTGACGGTCCGTTGGTGCCTACCACATGGTGAGCAGGCATGCCCTTACTCACAGCAGGCGCAATGACAGTGGCAGCTGGTGCTGGTGTTGCCGCTGCTGCAGCTCCAGTACGGTTCCTTGTTGTTGCCGTTGCTTTCTTCACTACTACTGGTGGTGTCACCTTCTTCGTTTCCTTCTCACCCGGAGAGGTGTCCCCCCGGGCGGCGGCGCCGACGCTGATGGAGTCCATCGGCGCGACGACATCGGACTCTGGCGCACCGCAGCTGCTGCCTGCACCACCACGGAGGTCGAGGTATTCCGGCACTGGGGAAAAGTCTACTGGCAACTGCTCCAGATATGCCAGCACCTTCACCTTGGTACTTACTCGTGCATCAGCCAGAAGCCGATCACCGCCAGCAGCACCGCAACCGCAGCCATCATCATCTTCTTCTTCTTGCCACTGCTGGTTTGCAGTGCACCGCCGGCCTCCTTGTTGATGTTTTTTGATGTGTCTTCGGCCGCCTTGTTCGCTGCGAGTGCGGAGGCCAGACGGTCCGCCGCTGCTGCGTTCTTGCTGGCTGCATCGCCCCCAGCGGCGGCGCCACGCGCGGTAGAACCGGTAAGACTGGAGAGCTGATCCGCGTCCGCCGCGTTCTGCAGAACATGACAGCGGAGAGACTTCTTGCCGACGCTGCTGGGATCAGCGGTCTTCTTCTTTTTGATAAGGTCAGGCACGTTACTGGCACGGGGCTCGACGACGTCGTTCGAGCTCAGTGCAGCGTACTCTAGCATAAAGCTATCTTTCACTGGGGCAGACTTGTTGTCCAGCTCGGCCCAGTGCTTTCGGTTGAGGGTGATGCTGACCTTAGCGGAGGAGTTACCGCGGATGACGCCCTTTGTGTGCTTCACAATGTAACGCTCGGGCGAGGTTGTGAGAAGGCGGAAAAGAACGGCATCGAAGGAGACATTGGTGATTTCTATCGTGCAGTCCTCGTTGGCGCCACAGACGAGCTGGAACTTCTCCGGGACCACTATGATGTTGGGGACGGCAGACTCCATCTTTGTTATGTTGCTGTTGCTGTTTGCTTTCTTTCTATTTCGTGGTCTTTTTTCTCTCTCTCTTTCGCGTCGATAATTGAATGTTTCAACTTCCCTATCAACACTATCTATCTCTCGTTTTTCTTGATCTTTTTTTTTTTCTTCTCGATATACTCAAAAAAAAAGAGATCAAATTTTTTTTTTTTTTTTTAATGAAAGGGAATGAAGAAAATGTAGTGTCCGGTATGAAATAAAATAAACTAACCACAACAATAGCAATAACAAAAAAGAATTGCTAGAGAGTGCTAAACAACAAAAAACAAAAATAGCAAACAGACCAAAAATTTGATTTCTGTGTTGATATTGTTATAATAATAAAAATAATTAGAGAGCTAATATGCTGTGAAATTACAAAAATATAAACAATATCAAAAAGCAATAAACAGAGATAAAAAGATAAGAGAAGTGATGTCAGTAAGTATCAAATTGATGGGAGGGAAACTACATGGTAAAAAAAAAAGCATATACAAATCTTTGACTCCGTATGACTCAAGTAGGAAGGAAAGAAGAAAAAAAAAAAAGACGTGCGTTGTAACAAATATAGCTAGTAAATGAAAGTGCATATATTATTATTATTATTGTTGTTGTTATTGGCGCGCTATATGTAATGAGCCATTAACTTGTCACCCATCAGTACCCCCCCTCCCTCCTCCTCCTCCTCCCCGCAAACCATGACGTATGCATATCAATATTCAACAACGAAGCAACCACCGCCACAACAGAGATAACAAATAAAAAAAACAATAGTAAGGCACCAAGTGGCATGAGCACAAGCACATACATACATACACACACACACACATACATACATGTGCACCATGAAAGGGGAAGGGAGGTGAGGCACATTAGCTCTCAAACCACAGAACAGGCCCTAGAGCATCACCATTAAAGGACCCAAGGATCTCCATGAGTGGCGGAGCCGTCGCTGTGGCTGTCCCATTGCCAACATCACCACCAATACTGCTACCACCGCTGATGCTGTGTAGACCCGCTCCTGCACTGACCCCAACAGCAGCTGAAGAGGCTGCCACCACGGCTGCCGCTTCCATGGCTTCCTTGAGGTCCAGTTCACTACGTACGATACAGGCGTCGACCTTCGCCACCACGTCCTCGCCCACGACATAGTAGTTTCGCTGCAGGAGCGCAGCGCGTCCACCGCCCTCCTCTCCATTTTCTTTTCCTTCTTCTTCTTCAATCGGAATATACCAACTGTGCTTCTCCTCGTCATAGCGTGAGCCAGGAACCATCTGCGCTGCAGGGACAAAAAATGGGAAAGATGCAGCCGGAAAGAAGTCTACGGTCAGCCACGCTCCTCGCTCGCCTTGATACAGAATCTTGGCTCGCATCCTCGTGCCAGGCTGAGGAGCAAACACACAGACCTCAAATGTGGCCTTGAGCCACGCCGAGCCGGCAAAACCTTTGATCTCGCTGTCTGTGAACTCGTGAATCGCACTAATGGCAACACAGAAACCCTTCTCAGGAATCACTTTACCTACATAGCGCTCAGTAAGACGGTGCTCAACGACGTCGCCGAGTGCGAACTCGTAGGGAGCCTGGCTCTCCAGGTGCTTGAGAAGGTGAGAGTACGATTGGCTGTCATAGCTCCCACCATGATTAGAGTTTCTATGATTACTATTTTTATTATTATTATTGCTCCTACTGTTACGACGACCCGCTTCGCTATTACTGGTACCTACTGCTGATGTTGCGTGTTCCTGTGTCGTTGTGTTCTTGTTAAGGGCGACGGGGAAGTAGACGGGTTCTATTTCAACTGTATCCTGCACAACGTAAGAAAAAAACATCCCGCTATTCCTTTCTCTTTTCGTGGGACGAAAAAATACTAAAAAATAATGGTCACACCGTATCTCTGATACGTACGGGAGACAAGCAACAAGGGCAATAGCAAATTTTTTTTTTTTGAAAATATAATATAACGAAAAAAAAAGTAGAAGGAGGGGGGAGATTAATGAAGAAGGATTACAATATAGCGAAAAGTCTCTTAAATAAGACAAGGACTGCAGCAACAGTAGCATCTACGATCAAGCAGGGGGGGGGGGGGGGGAAGTAGCATTTCTGCATCTTCAATTCACACAGTGGGAGCTCCAAACTATCCAGATAGAGATAAATCCACTGTGCGTTGCAACTACCATCGTAGCATGATGTTCGTGTATGTGTGTGTGTCTTCAGCTGCACACATGAATGTTCTTCTTTTTTTTTTCTTTTAAAAAAAAGTATTACTTCTCATAAAGAAAACTTCACAATTTTTTTTTTTTTTTTTGAAGAGATACTGCATACCGTTAGTTAAACAAACATTTTTTTTTTTATAAACAAAAATGTGGCGGCCTTTTTTTTTTCCTTAAAATAATAATAATGATAATGATAAAAACAACAACAACAACGACAACATCATCACCATCACCACCAACAACAAAAGAGTGAAAAAGAAAAGAAAGGACATACAATCGTCCCTTAGTAAGTTCACCAGCCCACCCTCCGACACTGCTTACTGTTGTGAAAGACCAGCTGGAGGGGGGGGGGGGGATGCGAGGGAGGCAAGGAGGGATATGACTCGATATGCAGAAAAAAAACCCATACGCACATACATATTGCTGTATGAAACCTCCCCTACACTCGAGTTCATATCACCACAGTCACACATGCAAGGAAGACAGATGCGCTATTTCTCTTCCACTTTTCAAATTTTCCCCCTTTCGTTCTCTTCCACCTCTTCTTCGTTCACTTCACGCATTTTTTTTTTTTTTTGAGAAAGAAAGAAAGAAAGAAAGAAAAGAGAGAGAGAGAGGAGATAATAATGATGACAAGCATCTGCTTGCTTTCTCTCTCTCTCTCTCTCTCTCTCCCCTTCCTTCGCTACGCAGTTAGCTAGTTATGTGTGCGTGTGTATGTGTATGCCAGTATATGCGGTCACCTCTCTTTCGTTACCCTCAGCACTCCACACACTTAACTTTCGTCAACTACTCCTCTCACATTTTTTATTATTATTATTATTCCTCCCTCTGTTTTCTCTCACTTTCCCGTAAAAAGATTTGTTCTTCACTCGCCACTTGCCACACACTCAGCCTCCCCCCTTTTTTCTCTTTTCAGTTGCCCTGAGACATGGCGGCACCACGACGGATGTGACCCCAGCCGATCAGACGGAAGTTCTTGTCAACCATACGCGAGATCGCCACCTGCTCGCCAATGGAGCAGCACACAGGGGTAACGAGCTCCAGCTTGGCAATATCGGGGTTCTTCGACATGGACAGCACGGTCGCACCAGCGGTGAGAGTGCCGACGTTGATCTGGAGAGAGTCCTGTTCGTTGAGCTTCTGCACACGCTTTGCGCCTTCCTTCGTGACCTTAGAGCCGATCATCTCGTTGAGCAAGTTGTACTGCACTTCTATTTCACAATACACCTCAGGAAGAGAGCCCTCCGCTCCTAACAAATTGCCAACCATTTTATCTTGACGAGTAAGCGTGGGGTCGAGAGTGGTACCAACGGCGATGAGACCACCAGGGATGGCATACTGAAGCACGTTGTTTTCTGCCTTGAGGGAGACCGTGCGGGTGCGCAGCGCGCTGTAGCTGAAGCGACTGCCTTTCTCCGTGTAACTGCGCGACTTGACAATACCAGGACGGATCTCCAGCACCTCCCCTACCTTGAGCACACCCTGAGTGACCGTACCACCCGCAACACCACCCTTGAGGTTCTCGATATCCCCCTCGCCAGGGCGGTTAATGTCGAAGGAGCGCACGACAGTCATGCGGACAGGGCACTTGAGCTGACGCACTGGCAAAGGGATGTGCACGAGGTACTCCAGAAGGTAGTCGACGTTGCGCTTGAGCTGGGCAGAGATGGGGATGATGGGAGCGCTGAGAGCGATCTTGTGGAGATAGTGGCGAATCTGACGGAACTGATCGTGCGCATGCACCTCGCCGACGAGATCGATCTTGTTCTGCAATACAAGGAGATAGCGCAGTTTCATGATTTCGACTGCCTTGAGATGCTCCAGGGTCTGGGGCTGTGGGAAGGTCTCGTTGGCCGCAATCAGGAGCAGGGCGGC
>JASANZ010002140.1:0-53403 GCA_030849805.1 Sergeia podlipaevii
CTTGGAGTCTAAAATAAACACGTACAATGCTTTCTACTGGAATCTGCAAGAAACAAAAAAAAAATCCTTGTGAGGGGGCAAGGAAATTTTGTGGGGACACAAAAAAAAAAAACACACTCACCGCCTGGTGTTTTATTATACACCAGGCAAACAGTCAAATAACTGAAGATGGTAAGCGGGCGCGAAATACTTGTGCGTGGACGACTGAAACTGCTAGCACGCTACGATTGTGTTGTAAAGAAAACAAAAAAAAAAAGAACTAGCACTCGCAACCGTCTCTTCTTGTCAGTGCACTTTTTTCTCTTTATACAGCTACAGGGGGGAGGGTATTGTTTTGCTTCCGTTTTGCTTGCTCAACGAAAACAGAAAAAGAAGAACGATTTAAATGATTTTTTTCAAGAAAAATAAAGAACTATGAGATCTCCCTCTAAAGGCAATATTTCTTTCCTATTGCGCCTCAGAACAAAAAAAAAACTGGTAACTCGTTTCACGCCGTGTTGGTATCTTCACCTACACACAGTGCAATATCGTGATTTGGCTCAATGCAATGCCAATAAAAATTCGATATCCGTTCTTTGAATTTCTTATTTGATCACCTCGCTAGAGCCTCTGTGTGCAGCAATATATCTTTTTAAAACTACCTTGTAATTGTGGATAAAAATAGCGACTAACCGGAACAGAATATATACCTTCTTAAACTAGTAAAATACGCTATATATATATAGTGTTGTATTTGTGAGATAAATAAAAGAGAATATATTTTTTTAACGAACCTATTTCCTTCGTTTCCTTTTTTCTACTTCTTCTTCTCTTTGCTTGATTCCTGTGTAAACTTACAAGCAATTTCAAAAAAAAAAAAAAACCTTTACAAAAAAGATCAAATATTTAACAAGAAGAAAAAAAAGAGATTGTAAGGAAGAGTAGTATTGCTACCAAAACAACAATTGAAAATATGCATGTGTGTCAGCAAGACAATCGTAACAGTGACGCCTACAAACAAAAGAAAAAATATATATGTATATGCTACTATGCCTCCTATTTCCAGATTTTGTTAGTCTTATACCACTCAGCAGTTTAAACGCTTCGAAAACAATTGCGGTACGAAATGAATATAGTAAGAACAAATGTTCCTCTTAAGGGATAAGACTAATAACTGCTCGGTAACTTTGAGGGGGGGGGGGGGAAGAAACACATAAAGGAAAGAGCAGGTACAACGGACTATCCTCTTCCATCCTCAAACAGTATCTCAGCTCCAAGCATCACCCCCTCCCCTCCATTCTTACTTCTCCCCTCTGCCAAGTCGTATCTAGAAAAACTCTTCATCCTCGTAAGAAGAAGAGCTAGGGCTGTGAGACTCAATCGCAGGCAAGTTCTCAGCCCTCACCTTGCCACTCTTTATCGCCTCGCGGAGGTCAGCTGGCACAGCAGTGGGGCTCAACAGAGAAGCATCAGGACTGTACCTTCCATCAGAGCTGTGGGAGCGACGAGCTGCATGCCTCTTCTCTCCCGCCGTCGACGTGGCGCTCCCGACGCGACGTATCTTGCGAGCAGCATCTAGGTCAACCACGTCATCGTCACTGTCGCTAGCGAAAGCGGGCCGCGAGCGAACGGGAAAGCGGCGAGACTCGCGCTGAATATTAACAGGAGCTAGAAACGTCTGCAAATGGTTCCGCATCAGAGAGTATCGATCTTCACTCCACTGCACAAACTCGTGCACACATGGAGCTGCATCCTCGCTAGACGCAGAGCCAATCGGCACCCGCACTATCGCTATGGCCTCACGCACCTCGTTTGTTTCTAACGTGCCGACCGCCTCAGACTGCAGAGAAGGCTTCTTCCGTATTCTCACTCCCTTGCCGTCACGGACGGAAGTGAAGTAACTGCCAGCGGGAAGTGCCAGCACCTCTACGCCAGCTTCAGCACCGCACAACTGCGCAGCTGCACCACCTTTTTGGCCACCACCATCACCAGAAGCGCGGGCAGTAGTCCGTGCAGGGAAGGATGCAACGTCAGAGCAGGTCGCCTGCTGCGTTTCGACGAGAAGCGGCAGCCCGCTGCTTCCAGCTATCTTGGACCATCCCCACACATAGCAGTCCTCACCGGCGCTGGAGAGATCGTACGTGGAGACGAGGTGCTGCAACCCAGGAAGATCATGAGGGACCAACACAAGGGCGTACTGCTCGCCCGTGAAGGGATCTGTGGCCCGGCCAATCGCCTCCAGCGCACAGCCATGGGGGACGTGACCGACGACGTCAGCGTGACGATGAGGAAAGCGGCGCACACGCACCAGTTTCTCCTGGCGCGCGGGGATGTATGTGCGACTGAACGTCTTTAACTCGTCCATGATGCCAACCGACCCATCCAACCAGTAGACAAAATGGCCGTTAACGGACATGGCTCGCGCCTCCTTCACGTCACCTTGAAACATGCGCCACTTGCTAGGATCCTCCCCCTTGGGGTCAGCGCGCACACTCGTTGGTGGCAGCGGGGGTGGATGCTCCACAACGGTAGCCTCGCGCACGCTTGATTTCAGCTCCAACCAACGCCGGAAAAACAGCGGCTTCCACTCAATCGGCAGTAACCCATGCGGGACCCCAATTGAGAGACCCGAAAGACGCAACGTCACCGAGGCAAAAGGGAGGTCATCGTGGGAATAGGGACTTGACGTCGCGGGTGCCGCCTTGCTTGACGCATCATGCCCCGCTGCTGCGATGGAGTGAGTGCGAGCTGCTTGAACAAGCGCCGCCACCTCCGCAGGTGTTGCGTGGCGTGGTGCAAGCACCACCATCACGCGACTCCCCGCCTCCAGCTCCCATCTTCGCAGAGGTACAGAGACTACGTAAAGCGATTCAGTGGTACCTGCTCGTGCACAGTGCGGCAAGCAAACGTTAAATGCCGTCAGCGCAAATGGGGGAGCAGCGGAGTAGGCCCCATCCGCAGACAAGCGGTCGCGACACGCCTTGACGACTGCCCACAGCACGTACCCTCGCTCCTCCTCCCCAGCATCCTCCCTACCAGATGGCGGAGTCTCCTTTGGAGAGATGTAGGGCTGCAAGACAACCTCTAGCGTGCTCACTATCGTCCTCCGTCTAATGTGAAAACTAATTGCCCCACCGGCCTCCTCAAGTACCCACGGAGCAGCAGGGATGACTTGTGCGCACATTCCAGCAAAGAGAGACTCTCTCTCGTAGAGCTTAGAAACGACAAAGTTATCCGTCTCAGTCTGTATTTTGTATTCGTCGCTGTCGCGTCACCCTCCCTCTCTTCCAATTTTTATTCAGTTGCCCCCTTCAGCTCTGTGTAAATAAGTAGCAGAGACTAGTAATAGTGATTCTTTATATATATATATATATATATATAAAGTTGTCCCCCTTGTAACGCGGTCTAAGTGCTAAATATGCACTATTTCTCTGTATTGGGCGTGTGCTGCTAAAGTACGCGCACTCGTTCAAAAAAAAAAAAGGAAATAGATAACAAATATTGTTACTCACTTGAAAGCAGAAAGCAATTTAAGATCAGAAGGAAAAAAAAATAGAAAATCCCATGCTGAACCACAGAATAATAAAAATGTTCGCTATTCCAATCTAACGAAAGACTGGCAGATGCAGACTAAAGTTTCATTATTTTTTTTGTAAGAGGTGATAAGTGTATTGAAATAGCAAAAACAAAAGGCCTGCTGACTTGACCACCTAAAATTTTCTCCCCTCCAATAAGCAATATGTACGACCCTTCATAAAAAGCACTGGCACTGCTTCTGCCCAAGAAACTTACAGAAATTAGTCCCGAACTGTTGATGTATCACAAAATGCAACCGCATAAAACAAAAACGATAGAGCGGATAAAACCCCACCAAAAAAATGAATAGAAAATTTCCGTCAAAAAAATGTTAACGGCGAAAAAGTTCCAAAAAGCGGTCAAGAAATTTGTAGAACAAACAACAGTGCCTAATTCGTTTAAAATATAAAATGACATATATGTACAGAACACGCACACATAGGGAGGGGAAAAAAAGGAGAAAAGAACTGGGCACTCAAGACATGACTCTCACATAGACTGTGGTACGAGGCCGTAATTAACATTATTAACAGTAATAGATAAGATGTAAATGATAAAAAATTAAGGCACTTTTATCTTCTTCATTGAGCACACCTATATACACGCCACTTCAGTAAATATATAGACACGATTGTATCGCTTTCGTTTTTTTGCTTTCCTTCATTCAGTTTTGTTTTCTCTTTTGATCATTCACTGTAACGCTGTATCGGACGCCCACGTTTGAATATAAACGTACAACTGCCAACACAGTTTCTTCGTGTTCCGTAGTTCACTTGTTTTCCTCTCCCTTTCCCTCTCTTCTAATTCTTTTCTCTTTCACGCTAAAAATGTGTATGGGAGCGTAGGGAGTATCGATTATGCCATGTTCATTCTACGTACTCATTCCTCACAGAAATGTTTGATGATTTGTGTCTGTGTGTGTGTGTGTGTGTGTGTGTGCGTGTATGTGTGCGTGTGCAATCAAACGGTTTCATCAGAGGTCTCCACACGCTCACCAATAGGCACTTGATTGTGCACCGGCTCCGCGTGCCACATGCCATTCCTGCGAATCCGAAGAATGTTGCTGTGGTGGCGAATAACAACCTCGCGATGGGTGACGGAAATCATGCGCACATTCATACGACGAAGATGGTTGATCACATCCTGCTCTGTATCATCCATCATAGATGTGGCCTCGTCAAGAATGGCGATGGGCGTTTGTTTTGTCCTGTCCATTGAGAGAACATGAAAGAAAACACGAGCCATGCTTATGCGCTGCTTCTGGCCGCCACTGAGGCTACTCCAATCGTACGACTCATCCTTCTCATCCCTACAGAAGCCCATCTTAGGGCTGTGGTACCCACCGATGACACCCACAACGTTTTGTGCGCCGGACAGCTCGATAGATTCCTTGATCATGCTCTTAATCTTCTCATCCACTGGAGGTGGTACGTCAGGAAAGCAAATTTGTTCGTAGAGTGTGCACTGCGGCGCCATATAGCTATGCTGAGGAGCCATGAGAAATTTGATGTGATTGTCGAGGGAAAGGTGGCCCCTCGTAGGAGGCCAGAGTCCAGTTAGCATGCGCAGCAGCGATGTCTTTCCGCAGCCATTCTCGCCAACAATCACCCAGTCTTCGCTATTCATCATCTTCACGTTCATTTCCTTGAAGAGTACGTGGCCACCCGGAGACTTGAGCAGCACGTTGTCAAGCCAAATCAGCACGCCATTCATCTCGGCGGGCTGCTTAGAGAGAATGCGAGTGTACTCCACAGGAGTGCGAGCAAGTGCGCCGTTGTTGCCTTTATCGGAACCCTCATGAATGAAAGTGCCACCTGCAATGCTGCTGAGTGTGCTATCGAACTCTGCCATCTTGGTTGAGAATTCAGTAAGATGAGACAATTCACGGAAGTTGACCACAAAGTCTTTGACGCTGCTGTTGAGACTCTGAATGAGTTCCACCTCTACATAAATATCGTCGATTGGGCGATGGAAGTTCCTGACAAAGGAACCAGCGAAGGTGAACACATAGGCGGCAGTCGAAAGGAAGGAGGTGAAGGCTGCCTCTAGCATTTCGTAGTGGCCCTTGGCGAGTGCCATGTGGTTGAGTGTGTACTTGAGCTTACCAAGACACACATCAAGTTGCCTACGTGTGTACTCCCCTGCGCCGTGCATGGCAATGCTCTCCACATTGATAAGATCACTGCCGAGCATGCGACGATAGTCATCCTCTCGGCACAGCAGAAGCGCGTGAATACGACCAAATTGTGGAGATAGATGACGTAGCAGCAGCACTGAGGCGCTCACAGTAAGCCCCATCACCACAGCTGTAGCTCCACCTGCCTTTTGTACCAGTGCGTAGGTGGACGTGGCACACTCGAACCCGGGGAGCACAAAATAGTACGGCAGTTCAGCAAAGTGCTCAGCAAACTCACCACAGTAGGTCGCAATAACGGTATCGGCTGACTCGAGCCGATTGTCCAGCATGGAGGCTTGATAGTAGACCAGCCGCTCGTAGAAGCGACGCTGGAAGATGCGAGAAAGACGCTCTCGGTAGCACGCGATCAGCCACGGTCGGATGCCCTCAATCGCTCCACTGGTGACACCACATGCCAAAGCCACGGCGGAGCGAACAAGGATCCGTTGTACAAAGCGCATCAACCGCTCAGATGGCTTCCCGTGCAGCATCGTGGCGAGCACCGTGCCATTCGCACTGGACAACCGAACGCGCAGGACGGCCTTCACCGCAAAAAGAATGATAAAGATAACGGAGCCCAAGAACTCGCGGCAGCGCCACGTTGGGAGCGCAATACGAGCAATTTGTTTGAAGTTGCCAAAGAGTGAGAGCGTCACCTTCGTCTCATCTTCCGTGTGTACTTTTGTGGTAGAGCGAGCAAAGATGCGCAAGTAGTACCGTTGAAGCACAAACGCAATAGCAAACATCAGTGTCGTCCCCCCAACAGCCGTCTTCTGCAGTGGTGCCATGCCGTAGATCGCCCGCACGACCGATGCGGATGTAGTGGCAACCATGCTATGGCCATTAACACGCAATTGTCTTGGGTTCATCGTAATCCTTGATGTACAAGTTGCAACACGTGAAGCGGCGTTCTCACGTAACGCAAATTCTCTATAAATGCAATGCTAACAATGATGTAGTTGTCAGCTACAAAATCACCAAAACGAGGAAAAAAAAAAAATGAGGCAAGAAAAAAAAAAAATCACGGAAAATGCGTTTACGTGGCGTCTCTACGGTACAGATACACACAAGAAAAAAAAACTTACAAATATTTTAAAAAAAATAATAATTGACGCACTTATTCCCGTAGGTTGGAGGTTGTGCGCGTTTAAAACAGATCAAAAAGAACAGAGAGTAAGAAAGAAAGTAAAAAAAAAGAAAAGAAAAAAAAAAGAGGACATTATGGCTTTAAAGAAGGCTAAAGTCAGCAGCGACTCCGCCGCTGTGGTCCTTGTGCTCTTCTTAGCCTCTCTACTCCTAGCCTTCANAAGAACAGAGAGTAGGAAAGTAAAAAAAAAAAAGAAAAAAGAAAGAAAGAAAGAAATCGCGGGAGAGAGAAAAAAAGATAACAATCGCTCCTTCAAGATGAGAATGAAAGCTCCAACAATATCCAAGTAAAATAATCACAGGTTTAAAAACAACGAAAGAAATATGTTATTGATAAACGCAAATTGAAGAAAGCACACGCAAACGCGCATTTGCAATATGTTTAAATGCAGTGCAATGCGTTGATATCCTTCGGCATTGACACTGGTACGCATAGAAGAGAAAAACAAAGGAGCAATGTCCAAACTCCATCAGTCATACGAATCAACACAAAACAACACTCGTACTCTTCTCCTCACGTGTTGGTGCATACATACATACACTCACACGTAATTGTGTGTATACAGAGAGAGAGGGAGAGAGAGACTCAAAAGCATTTTAACGACGCTCAAAACTAAACGTCTAACCCAGAGCGCGCATCTACAGCGGCAGAAGCGGCAGTACCAGCGTGTGGAGAGTGGCCGTTAGAAGACGACAGGGGGTCTGGCGTTGTCGGAGAGGTGAAAAAAGCGTCCCCCATGGAAGCCTGGTGGAGTGACCGTTGCGCGCTGCTCCGCATCATAAGTACTGGTGGAGCAGTAACCACCGCCGCTGAGGGCGTGCCAGTTATTTTTTGTTGCCGCTGCTCACGGCGAATAGGCTTCTCTCTGGCAGGTGATCTCTCTCGCCTAACACAACTGTCAATAGGTCCCGCGCCTCTCCCTTCTGTGGATGACACTGGGAGCTTGCGTGTGGTGCTACGCTTTTTGCTTCGTGACCGCTTCCGCGACTTTGAGCGTTTTTCCTTACTACCTTTCAGATGCCTCGTGAGGGCTGCCTTTCTCGCCTCAGTACTAAGTGGTGAGAGCATGTTATTGATGTGGCGCACTCGCCGCTGATTCTCCGCCCCGGCATCACGCTCAGCTTCATCCAAGTCAAGAAAGCATAAGCGACTGGACCGACTTGCATTGTCGAGGGTCGGGAGCACCTTGTAGTACTCCTCTACAATGATGGGCAGCATCGCTGTAAACTTGCCAAGAAAGCGGGCAAACGCGTTGTCGTCGCCAATTTCTCTCCGCTGCGTACTGCACTGAAGCTGAGGCGGTTGAGGTGGTACAGCGCTGCTGTTATTTGATTGCCTTTCCGCGTCAGACGAAGAGCTCGACCTATCATACTCACACTCGCGCGCAATCGCTGTGAGGGAAAGGTTTGAGTGATCACTGCTCCCGCAGTCAAACATGTTGGTCACCTGCTCGGCCGCGCGCTCCCCGGGCCATAGCGGTTCCTCTGTAAAGGGTTCATTGAGGACACTGTGCGCAGTGCAATTCATCTGAGCCACCATTTCCCCAGTACTATTATCAGCATCCACATTGGGAACCAGTGGCGGCACAAGCCTCTGCTGCTGCTGCTGCTCCTCCTCCTCCTCTACGATTTCAATGATTAACGATGACGCCACCGCCGTTGCTGTCGCTTCTAACGAAGAGGCCACTGGCAGCAACGCGGCTATAGGGGGTGTGCGATCACGCAGATATGTGTCGAGCTTCAAGGCAACAAACCGCCAGCATGGGTTGTGACGCGAACACAATTCGTGTGAGATAGGTAGGCCAAGCTTAATATCAATAAGAGAGTGACCAAGGGCCTCATACTCGCGTTTGTACTCCATCACAAGGTCGTAGAGCGACGTGTACGAAAGCCGTTTATACATGAGGGTTGACTTGCGGCTGAGGCCTAACGCGCCAAAAAGTGGCTTTGGTGTTTTAACGTGCACAACGAGCACGATGTGTTTGTAAAACGAATCGTTTACTTTAGATTTAAAAGAGAGGGGGATGCGGTCCACGTCCATGAGCCCCTGTGTGAGGTAGATACCGACAAAAGTGGCTTCGAGGCAGCGGATAGGCAAGGCTTCAGATAGCACCTCCTTGGCTGTCTGTAGAATACTCTGCAACGAGCGGTGCTTCTCCAGGCTGAAAAAGGTGTGTGGCAGATGATTATAAGTGAGCACCTCAAGCAGTTTCTGAATGTGCGGTATTTGCTCCGCTGAAGAGAGATGGCGAGGAAGGGCAGACTCGTCTGGACGCAGTGGGTCCGGCAGATGCGATGTGCCACTAAGTGGATTAATACGGCTCAACTGCTCAATCATTGTATGGGTCTTGTCAAACAACATCTTTTTGTCTCTCTATCAATCACTGGGTGTCTCTATATATATCAAAAAAAAAAAATGTCCCAATACACAACAGAAGAGAATAGCTCGAAAAAATTTCAATAAGTAAGTTTCAGTATATATTACGTCTGTGCGTGTGTATGTGAGTGTGAGCAAAAAGGCCGAACGGAGAATGTAGCAAATCCTCTTATACCCCACTAGTGGAATATGTTCAAATGTATATATATATATATATACCTTAAAGACAAAAAAGGCTACGACGTACGGCACCTGGGCGTCCTCCTCTTCAGATTGTTCTATTCCCGCTGCCTCCAAACCTCCCCCGAATGTGCTGACGGCACGATAATAGATGAAGTGTGAGTGCTACCTAGAAATATGTGTATAGGCGCACACACGGGAGCAGCGTGCTCCACAATAACTACTGTAATTAGATTTTAAAAAGAAAAAAGTAAAAGGAAAAAAAATAATGCAAGTATGGCAAAATGAAAATTATGAAACAAAGAGAATCTCGCATTATGTAGAATTTGGAACAAGGAAAAAAAGACTTGCACCTCCCGTACTCTAAAAGAGGTGCTGCAGTTCATCCATTTTTTTTATCTATATTCATGATTACCTTTTATTTACAACTGAGGTGATACAAGCTTCTATTACTTCTTGTACTTCCCTCTTTATAGAATTACAGAAAAAAGAAGAATTACGCGTAAAACTTTTAAAAAATATGCAACCGGAGTGCGCCAGTGCGCCACTCAACCCCAACACACACACTCTCTCATTAAAAAAAAAAAAAGCAATCCGTGCGTGTGCACTACATGTACCATTCAAGCTTGTCCGTATCGTGCTCCTTCTTACGGAACCACTCATACTCACCGAACTGGCGATCGAACGTGCCGGACTGAAGGGAGAGCAAACGGAGCGTGAAACGAGGGCCCATCTCTTGCAAGCGCACCTCCTCCAGGTTGTCAAAGATATAGCGGTGTGTGCGCAAGAAGATATAATCACGTTGGTTGTGGAACGTTGCCACGGCACGACCGGCGTAGTCACGTGTAGCAGGGAAGAGGCACTCAAGCATACGCGAAATACGACGACCGAGGCGTGTGTCAAAGTTCTTAAAAATGAGCTCAGGGTAGTGCTCGGTGCGTGGAGCAGGGTCATCCAGCTGCGCGTGCGTCAGGAAATTTGAAATGCGGAAGGTGGCTGTAGGTCCCTCTGGCAAGTGAGACACAATCAGGTTATACGGTTCCTTCAGTCGGTCCGTGACAACAATCAGATCTGTGAAGTCTCGATTAATGCAGAACTGCGTGATCTCCTGCAGCGTGTACGACTTGCGCGGGCGGTACGTCGAGTTAGGGAAAAGCCACATGATTTCCTTTACCATTTGCTTCGTCCTGAAGCAAGGATGTTCACCTGTGGTGATGAGCACATTTGGATTAGCCTTGGTCTTGAAGAAGTTCGCGAACTCATCATCCGCTTCGTCCCGGAGGATTTCCGCGTCCTCCTTGTTCTCTATAACCGCCACATCCGCACGGCGCAGACGCTCCTTTGTTTTTGGGATCGACTTGGCTGGTGCCTTCCCCTTCAACGTCTTGCGCTCACTCTCGCGGGCCTCACGCCGCGCACGCTTCGTGTCCTTCTTCTGCTTTAATATTTCAGTGAACAGCTGAGACTTGCGAATAGGCTGGCGGGTGTTGCGGAAGCGCTCCATAAGAGCAGGGTCCACCCCCTGCGCCTTACTCTCCAGCTCATGGCGCCGCTTCACGTGTAGCCGCGTGCTCTTCTTTGAACGCGCGCCTCTGCCCATTGCCAACTAATAAAATTGTCTAAGTGAGGTTGCAGCAGCGCTTCCTAGTTCAACAAGATGCTTTGTTAGACTGAAGTGCTTAACAATATTTAAACAAAAAAATAAGGAAAAGGGTGTAAACAGAAAAGGTGAAAAGATAAACATCCACAGAGACATAGAAGCAACACGTAGTGCCAACAACAATTTTAAAAAAACAGTACATACACAGATATGTTGTTCTTCAACGATAATTAGCTGAAAAAATTAAGCAATAAGTGCCCACAAGTAGGATATCATTCCTTTAGCTGATACTTGCGGCCCTTGTACTCGGCAAAAGTCTTCAATGCCGCCGCCACAAGTGTGGTAAAGTGGGGCTGTGACCGCCAGTACTGCATAGATGGGTGCGCGTGGATCTCCTCACGCGTCAGCCCACCATCCGTCAGTGCAGACACCAAGGCCCGGCCCACCTCTGCTCGCAGCTCGGCGCCGGTAAGGGCTGCGCTAGTGATGGCAACTGACGCCGCCGCACGTGCGTGGCTATCTGATGGCTCAGATGTTTGCAAGTACGCGCGACGCAGCTCTTGCTCTGTCTGCTCGTGTGCAACGGCATCTCTTGTGCGCTTGAGTGCCTCGAGTACCTCAACGCTACCTTCAAAGCCACCCTGCACGCGCGATCCATGCAAGACAAGCAAAGGGTTGCGCTTCGCTCTCACACACACCAGAGAGACCTCCTCGCTCAACTGCTGCGGCTCCTCCACTGTCACGCCACACCACGCAGTTGCCGTGCAGCCTTCTTGACCATTTCGCCCCTCCACATCAAGTGCAGGACTCAGAAACCGACGGCGCAGAAGTGCATCTATTGATTCAGAGCCAAGAAACATCACCTCACCTGCGTCCTCGGCTTCCTCAAATACGCGGCTTGTATGCTTCAAAAACGCATGCCGTTCAACTTCAGAAAGCGACCTCGTTGAGCACGCTCCAAAACAAAGCACGAACAGTCGGTGACGATGCAGCACAGTCGCATAAACCCCCACGCGTAGCCGAACTCGAGCCCCAGCAGTGGCAGCTGCCCGCATCAGCGCCGCTAGAGCCACCTCCGACACCCCCAGCAGTCGCCGAGCCTCCATCACATCCACTGCTAGTCCAGCCGCACCAGCTGATATTTGGCGCCGATGGACGGCCACAAGAGCTGCCCACGATTCACGCAGTCTCGCCACACCTGCGTCAGCTGTGCCCTCTGACTGGAGAGGTCGTCCCTCCACGTGTGTGACAAGTGTGCTGAGAGCAGCCGTGGTAAGAGGGAGGCGGAGCACCTCCGGTCCAATCAACCGCGCAGAGCGCAAATCCACCAGCAAAGCAGCCGGCTCAGGCCGCAGCAAAGCGTCGCTCTCAAGTACGCTCGGTATATCAGGGACACCCGCAGCAGCGGCGGCAGCAGCAATTTCTGTGGGTCGCTTGTAGTGAGCCGTCTCGCGGTAGACAGTCAGAGAGCCCCCAACAGGGGTAGGCTTGAGAGGGTGAAGACCAGCATGCTGGTGTTCCCGCCGGATCACATCTAACGCCTTCGCCAACGCCTCGGCACCACGTGCGTCGGGTGGGGAATCAGCAAACTCCTTCAGCTGACGGACAAGATCCACAGCACGTGTCAGTGTTCCAATTTCCGGCCACAAATGTGGATCGCTACTGGGGAGAAACTGCCGCATTCGCCCATCAGCCAGCAGGGTCGCGCGTGCCCAGCGAAGGCGCTTTAGCTGCATCTCATGTACGCTCTGCATCGCGGGGCTGCATCCGCTACTGCTCAGCTTGCCTAGACGCTCTTCCTCGTCAAATATGTGCAATGACCGCGACGGAGTCGCCTCGCCGGCGTGCTGCTGCTCTACCACCTCGGCGCCAGTGTCAACAACGCTCTCAAGCAGATCCTGCGGCATAAGTAGCGCAGCAAACCTCGCTGACTCCGCCGAGGAAGCCCTTGAATTTTGTGTAGGCGAATTCATTCCTAAAAAAAAAAAAATGTAGGAAAGATGTAAAACTGAATAAAGGAAAACAAGATTTTAGAGACGTGTGCTTTCTGTGCTATCTTCCACAAAGGTGAGCATTCATCCCATCTCACTGTAGAGGAGATAGCAGCTTCCCGCGCTCATTGAATAAGTGCGGTTGCGGCTGTCCTCCATCGCTAAAAGCGTGAAAACAAAAAATTTTTGAAACGATTTTTATTACTTTTCTCTCTCTCTCATATATATATATATAATCGTAGTCCGCATCTAATCATAATTCAACGAGTAATCTCGTACATCTCCAATTGCCTCAAAAAAAAAAAACTAGTAAACACAAGATAATCAAAATAGTAACAATAACAACAGTAACAAAAATATAAAATTGCATCTATGAAAAACAAAATAACCGCTCTCTAAAGAACATATACCACTAAGTCTATCAAGCACAGAGCGCACACGCCAAATAGAAGAAAACAACGAAGATATAAGTACGCATGCTGACTCTCTGTGTGTGGGCTTGGGTTTCATGTATGCAATCAATTGTAAATGAGCACGTTGCATAGCATAAAGCCCATAAAAAAAAAAATCGTATCTAAAACAAAAGAAAAAGAGATGTATTTCTACAAAGAAAAAAATGACTGATGCGGCATAACATCAACTATCAACACGCGCAGAGTCTTCACGCCACGCGCCTTCTCTGTCAGGGGACCTTTCTCAGCGCCGCCGGCCAATAGAGCTGGGCAATACCAAGTTCGGCTGGCCACGACCACCGCGGCGACTTTCAGGAAGGCCACCAGCCTGCTGCATCATCTCGTCAAACTTGGAAGGACTGGGGAAAGCAGCGTCAAAGAAAACGGCCATCGGGTCGTCCGCGCTCACCTTGGGTGCGACTGGCTTCCCACGTGGAGCGGCAGCAGCAGCAGCGCGTCTGCGGGCGGGAGCGGGTGGCGCCACAGGCTCCTCCTCCACTTCGGACGCCTCACTAACAGCTCTCCGTGCAGGGACAGGCCGCTTGGCCTTCGCCTTCGGAGCCGGGGGACGAGAAACCTTGGGAGCTTTGCGCATAACACGCTCTGCCTCACCCTCACTGAGAAGAAAATCATCGGCTTCGAGGTCAATCTGAGAGATGGAGCGCGTCGTAACGGGGCGCTTGCGCTGGCGGCGAGGAAGCAAAATGGGCTGCTCCGCCTCCTCCTCAAAGAGAAGAGAGTCACCAAGATCGGGAACGACGCTAGCAGTACGTTTTCCAGAAAGCGCACGGCGTGCTGGGGCCTTCGTGGTTAGCGCGGAAGAAAGGACAGCGGCTTCTGCCGCAGCCAAAACGGCACTGCGGCTTCGTGTGCGCTGGGGAGGCTTGCGCGCGGGCACAGAAAGCACCTCTTCCTCCTCTTCGCCGTCGTTGAGCACATGGTGAGGGGCAGACTCGGAATCCGACCAGTTGATCACCACGACACTCCGCTTACTCTTGCTCTTTTTCTGCTGAGAGAGAATGCGGGATACAATCTTCTCCAGTCTCGCCTTCTTGCGGCGCTGCTGTGCTGCGCCATCGTCACTGCTGTCATGCTCCTCGTCATCATCGTCGTCGCTATCAAGCAGAACATTTTCAGATACGATGGGCAGAGAACGGTGACGCCCACGCGTGCCCGCAGCGGCGGCATGAGAACGCTTGGTGCTGCGCCTGCGAGCGTCAGCAGCGGCTGACACGCGCGACAGTTGCTCAAGTGCGGCTTGAATATCAGGGTCACTGTCATCCTCCAGCTGCTTCAGTAGACTCGTCTCATCCGCGCGCGTGGTGGCTGCTGCGCTCTCAGCGGCATGCGTCTGGGTATTGCCACGCGTCGGTGAGGGAGTGACAGAGGCACGCCGGCGCTTCGCGGCTGCCCTCAACACCTCCTTGGCGTGCTGCAACGCGCTCACCTCTGCGTCCGCCTCCGCTGCCTTCTGTTCAGCTCTTCGCTCCTTCTCTTCCACAGCACGAGCCTCACGCTCCAGCTTGCGCACCTCTTCCTCGCGCTCAAGTTCGCTCTTCGTGGCAAGCACAAACTCCTCCACGAAGCTATCGTCGTAAAAGCTGTGATGCAGCTGGGCCTCCTTCTTGCGCGCAGCAATGCGCTGCCGGCTGGCTGACCGGCCCCGGTTGGATGGCTGCTGTTGACGATACTGAGGAACCGGAGAGCGACGTGAATTATAGCCGGCAGCAGCAGCGGGCTGCTGGGAGTGCACGACCCCTGAGGCGGCTTCTTCATCCATGTCTGGATAAGACGAGTTGACCTTGAGAATAGACGCGGGCTGCGGCGACTGGCGACGCCCGTCACGCACTGGTGACACAGGTGCTGAGGCGGAGAAGGTGGCGTTGTAGTGAGGTCGCTCCTCACGCAATTTGCTCTCAGCGAACGTGACACTGCGTCTGCGGGGATAAAAAGGAAGCGGAGACATGAGCGGGGAGTCGTCACCAAATACGCCGCTCTTCGAGCTCATACGTGAGTAAGAGCGCTGGTTCGCCGGGAGACTTCCCAGCTGGCGGCGAGGCACTGGGGAGGTTTGCCGCGAGCGGACGCGTAGCGGCTGCTCGCTGGAGTACTGTACGTCCGTCATTGTTTCAGTGGAAAATAAAGAAGTATGCTGTCTTGAGTTCGTTTTAACAACAAGAAAACCTTTGTGCGCGTGCAAAATTGACTTTGTGGGATCTAAAGGGGGGTATGTCTAAAGCGGATTTGTTCTCAAAAAAAAAAAAAATGTGCTATGAATATCAAAGAAAAAAGAAATCAAGAAGAAAATCTAAATGTTGAAAAAAAAAAAATCTATTTATCTTGAAGATGCCGGGAACAAAACAAAGAAAATGTATTGATTGCTGTGTTTGAAATGATCACCTTCACAAAAAAAAAAACTTTTCCTCGTTCAACCTCTGGAGAAAGGGAAAGAAAAAAAATATCTTTACAGGATTGTGACGAAGACAATACGTTGCTTCAACACAGCCACTGCAACTTTCTAGTTTCTGAGTGAAAGAAGAAAAGAAAAAGGAAGGCACGAGCAGATAAAGCAGGTAGCGTGCATTAATTTTTAAGCAAGCAGAAAAACTGTAGCTTTAAGTTAAGACATAATGTAGTGCAGTTTTATCGTTTACTTTGGCATAATAACCCCTTCATTTAGCGTTTAACTTTTAAATGTTTCTTTTTGGTAACAGAAAACATATATATATTACAGAGATATTTGTTGCTATAATTGTGTTAAATGTGTAAAAAATTTTGATGGTGGTGTGTCAACACCGAAAGGTACCTACCTACTATGTCCCCTTCAATGCAAACTCTCCTTCTTCTTCTTCGTGCTCACACACACACGCACAAGTACACACACACGTAGACACATGCGCACATACTTTAGCATAACACGTGGGATAGCAGAACATCATCGGAAAGGGCAAGCAACTCCTATATATATATAAGAGTCATCTAAATGGCAACGAATGTATAAACCATGAAGGCTTGCTGTTTGCTTCCATTTAAAAGATGATTCTGTACATTGCGCGTGTACGACTGTATGTATGCACGTGTGTGGCCACTTTCCGTGTGCTCTGAGTGCAAAAAAATAATAATAATAAAAATGTTTAGTTTCTCCAAATGTAGCCGTAGAACAGAATGATGGCTGAAGAGCCCATAGGCACAGACGCACATACACAAATAGCGGGTGTGCAGAAGGAAAGGGAAAGGGAAGAGAAAAGAGTGATAAAGAGAGGCATGTGCGCATGAGCAAAAGCTTTTACCTGATACTCAAGAAGATACAAACTGTATCAAACAGGAAGATAACTTCTCATTCAACTGAAATCAAGAGCAAAATATTCAATGAAGGCAAAAGGAAAGGCAAATTGGCGTACTAGCGCACTGTAGCAAGTGACTCGTGATCATGCACAATACCTCCCTTTCAGCAGGGGCACTACCCCCTCAAGTCAATAAAAAGAATAAAACATATATATGCGCGTATGTATGTAGGCTTGTGGGGATGTAATTTTTCATTATGATTTGCGTCTGTCTTCATTTTTTGTTGTTGTTGCTGGATCTTTTTTTGTATCTGGCACTTCACAAAAAGCAATAGTTGTCATTTATTCCAAGCGACAGCAACACGGCGATCAGACCATGAGTTATCCAGTGCAGCTAGATTGAAAAGAAAATGTTTTCAATTTGATGTTTTCATTTCAAGGCCCATTTAATACAACTTGGCGATAAGTAATGCTTGTGTAGGAATATATGCATATATATATTCCCGTTTTCTCGTAGCTTAAAAAAAAAACAACTGAAGAAACGTGGGAGAAAGAAATGCTTTTGTAAATAAGTTTGTCACTCACGACAAACGACAAAGAGGACTCCACGCCACAAATATACAAAAGTTCACACACAAGAGAAGGGAGAAGAGCCAGAGTTTAAGAAAATAAAAGAAAGGGACCAAAGATTACGTAGGCACGTAGACCTGCATGTTGTGTTCACGTTGCACGTACGTTACATGACACCCGCGGGGAGCTCGGAGGGCACCGCGTACGACGATTGTGTTCCCTTGCGAGTCACGCTGATGGCAGCACATTCATTGGCGCGCTTGCACGCCTCAAGCAGATTGTGGCCGCGGGTCATGAAGAACACCGCAGAGCCAACAAAGCAATCACCAGCGCCAGTGGTATCCACAGCCTTGACGCGCTTGCCCTTGTGGTGAACCGGCGTACCACCGTTCTCAGAGAGAGCGAATCCAGCGGAGCCGAGTGTGATGACGACGTCGCGCACGCCCATAGCCTGCAGTGCCTTGATCGCCTTGAATGCGGAAGCAGTGTCGGTCACCTTAATGCCGGTCATCAGCGCCGCCTCCACCTCGTTGGGGCAGAAGAGAGACACATGACGGAGGTAGGGCTTGATTATTTCGACCTCATCAGGTTTGGGGGCGGGAGCGGTGTTGAAGATGGTGTAGACACCGCGCTGATGAGCCTCCTTGATAGAGGCCAGAGTGGTCTGTAGAGGGATCTCGTGCTGGCAGATGAGGTACTTCACGCTCTTGGGAAAGATAGCGTTGAAGTTGTCGGTGCGAGAGCGGACGAGCTCGGGGGTCATGAGATGGGTGGCGTTGGGGCAGATGACGATCTCGTTGTGGGACGTCTTCGTGTCGACAAAGATCATAGCAAGGCCGCTAGCGCTCTTGGAGTCACGGAGCATGTAGCGGGTGTCGACGCCGTTGTTGGCAAGCTGCTTCATGTAGTCATTGCCATCACCATCGCCGCCGAGCATGCTGACCATGGCCACCTTCGCGCCAAGGCGTCCCGCAGCAACGGCCTGGTTGGCACCCTTGCCGCCAAAGCCCTTCTGGAAGGACTGGGAGTGCATTGTCTCACCGACCTGAGGAAGGTGATCAACATAAGCGCTGTAGTCGATAAAGCAAGAGCCAAGAACAAGAATCTCGGGGGCAAACTCGGTGGTCTGGCTTGAAAACTTCTGAACGCGGTCCATATTCAAGAAGTAAATAAAGGCTGTAGGGAAAGTTGATTGTAATGAAGCTAGTAGTGAAAATCCTAAAGTACAAAGAAACATATATATAGAGAGGAGAAGAGAAGAAAAAAAAAGAAAAAATGAAATTCCATTTAAACGAAAGCACATGAACTCGGATACTCGTATTATTAGAGTATGAAGGTAATATTGGCACATAGAAGAAAGGGGAATAACCAATAAGACAAGGATGATTTTGCTAGTTTTTTTTAAAAAAAAAACACAACGGCTCGATACTACCGCACAAAGTGAGGAAAAATACGCTGAGCAATAATGAGATGGGGAGGGGTCCATGAATGAAGTGGCACGTGCGCGCAAACACTAGCAAATGACAGAGAGGTCATCCTCCTTGCTCGGTGACTGTGTCCCAGCTAAAAGAACATAGGACGGCGACTAATCATAAGAAGAAAGAGCATGGCAAGAGCAAAAAATGGGTGGCTGAACATAAAGTGCACGAAGCAGTACACCAACGTGGCCAACACTACAAACCACGCACCAAGAGTCAAAAACGCAATGAGAGGACTACGGTTGTGAGAGCGAACCCCAAAGAAGTGCTGGGTGAAGTCGGGGTTTGACTTCTGGTAGTTTACAGATGCATTGCCGTAGTGTACACGTCCATCGCTGCTGCTCGTGTGAGCGCTATGAAAATCTTCAGGTGTCTGGTTGGTGCTTGCGTTGGGGTCCGCACTGGTCATGCGACGCACGGTGAACTTCTTGCCGCGGGGATCGACATACGTCGTCTCCTCCATGCGGTTGCCGTTGGCATCCACGTACACGTTGGAAGTGGTGCCATCTGTTTTGAAGAATGGCCGAAACGACTGTTCATTCTCCGAGAAGGACCTCCCCACGTTTTGCCCAAGTCCGCCGCCGTAGCCACTGCGCATGGACCCACGACGCATCTCCTCCTCAAGGTCACGGAAAATCTGATCCACGCGCATTCCACCAAATATGTCACGGAAAAGACGATCAGCTTCCTCCTTCGACATTTGCTGATACTGCACGTTCTGCGTTGTGCGACCTGGAAATCCACGCGAGTACCCACCAGCTGGATTGAAGCCTGAACCAGAAGATGGACTGCCACGGAACATGGCGCGCTGAGCATCATATTCGCGGCGCTTATCCTTGTGACCAATGACGTTGTATGCAGCCGAAATGCTCTTGAACTTCTCCTCCGCACCGACTTCGTGGTTGCGATCTGGATGATACTTCAACGCAAGCTTCTTGTACGCGCTCTTGATCTCATCCTGCGTGGCATCTGGCTTCACGCCAAGGGTTGCATAGTAGTCATCCGATTCGCTGCTCTGGAAGCGGCATTGTGTAAGCAGCGGTGACCTAGGTCGTAAAGGCACTGCAGACTGCCAAGCGGCAGGCAGAGCAGAAAAACAACTAAAGCTACCCAGTCCCTTAGAGCCGCTAGTGAAGCGCAAGCAGGCTTTGCTGCTGAAGGCCAAAACAGAAGGCTGACGAAGAGGTCCAGCAGTATTCAGAACTCGCTTGGCGGTTGTGCTGTGCGGCAGAGTGGCACACCGAATAGTACGCAGATTCATGGCTGTACACAAGAATATATATCAGATTATTATTGAGCTCCGTCTCTCTCGAACAGTGTGTTGGTTGCCAGTGTCACGCAAGTCGATAAGCTGTATATCAATAGTACTGATAACAGAACTTGATTCAATTGATTGCAAGTGTACTCGTAACGTAATGCCTATGCAGCTAGAAATTGCTTTCTTCTTATTGGTATTTTCCTTACTTTTCTTTTGACTTACAGTCGCGCAATAATAGATATTTGTATATTTGTATTTACCGCTGCTACTTGGATAGAAGAGGTGTGTTCTATGAAAGTGCGTGCTGTAGTGTGTATTTCCTTTTGATGCAGAAGGGAAAAGAAAAAAAATGAAAAGAAACGTAAAGCATTAAAAAAAAAAAATGAAGCAAGTAGAGCACAAAATGAAGAAATAGTCATTCTAGAATACAACGTGCGCTTCAGATAAATATATAAAAAGGGATATAGTGTAGATCCTGCTACGTTAATCTTTCTCATCGTGAAGAGAGTCAATAGTCTATGCAGGTCTTGCATTCTGCTAGCAGCGCATCGATATTTTAACTGAATATTCCCCCCTTTAAAAAAATAAAAAGAAATCTCTCTATGAATGCGCAAAATAAAGAAAAATATATAGGAGCTGAACGTATCTCTTTGGAGGGGAAGAGCATAAATCCTTAAGGCACCAAAGGTGACGTGGGTTGGGCTATGCATATTCTTCTCTGCTAGTATCCGCGTCCTGAAGCAACTGCATACACTTCTCCTCGCACTCTGCTGCCCGCTGCTGGTGACGTCTAAGAAGATCTTCACGCCTTGCGTTGGTACGGATGGAAGTTTCTTGAACAAGCAGCCCAAGACCCCGCTGCTTCTCTTCAATAGTGCGGATAGAGCTCTGCGCCTTGTGCTGCCATATCTCCACTCCTGCACGAAACTGACGCCCCATCTCCATGAGTTTCTCCACCTCGGCCTCTATAGCTGGCTGATCCTCCGCGAGTGAGCCGCGCACTCCACCCAGGAGCTCCTCAAGTTGCTGCTGTACAGTCGTTGTCAGGGCATCAACGCTAGTCTGCAGCTGTCTCTCCCTCTGTGAGTCTGATTCCTGCCACGCCGCCTCTAGCTCGCGCTCCAGTGAATCTACAAGTGACAGTTGTGGTTTCATCTTTACACCTGAGCGTGAACAAGGAGAACAAAAAAGAAAGTCATAAAAAATGGGGTAAAGGGAAAAAAAAGGAGAAAAGATATGTAGCGGGATCCACAACGCAAAAAAAAAAAAAAAAAAAAAAAAACGTCAATTTGGCAGCAGAGATGTATCATCTGAGCCACGCATGCATCTGCAATGTCTTTAATTGACTGAAAAGAAGAGGAGAATAGAAAAGATGTTGTTGTTTTTTTTGTAAAAGCACCTCGGATATGAGAGGTAACTACGCAACAGAGAAGCAGAAAGAAAAATGCATACGCCACAAAACGTATATGTAGGAACGTCTACCACGTGTATGCCTCCTTATGTGCTACCACCTTCTAGAGAGAGAGAGAGATAGTCGAGATGCACCAATACACCTACACACTGAAGTACATGGCACCAGCCCCCTGCTCCTGCAGTTCACGCTGACCCTCCTCGTCGTCGTCATGACCGTCAGCAGCGGTACGTGTTGTGGTGCTTCGAGAAGCTCCATATCGCTCAGTTGGTACCAGCCCCGACCTCGCGTGCATTACCTGCGATACGAACAGTTTCTCTCTTTCATGTGCAGTAGCGCCAACCTCAAAAGGAATACCAGCAGTGCGTGTAGAACGGGACTGAGACACGAGTAAATCACCAGGTGTTTCGCCCCCGTAACGGGGCTGCAATGTGAGCACTTGCTGGCTAACACGGTCGTTGAGGTCGGAAAGAAAGCTGGCGAGCGTGGTAGATTGGTTCCCGGCATGTGTGTTGTGGTGTGCCTCAGCCGCAAGCGCATCGGGCCCTGGAAAGGTTGGCGCAGCACGATCAAGATGTTGCAGTGTCCAGCGCGGGTAGACGGCAGAGAAGCTAGCCACCGAGCAGCGTAGCTTTTCACCACGTGGCTTTCTATTGGAGCTGGCAAGCAGAGTACTGCGCGAGCTAGACTCCTCCACTGCGTCCTGCTCTTCTCCAGTGGCGTCGCGCTCAAAGGCAGCTCCTTGCGCTACAGAGCCAACGCCCTCGACAAAAACAGAATTCTGAAGCAAAAAGTCAACAAGAGACTCCAGGCTGCCGTCTCGAAGAGCAGTCATGAGAATAAAAGGCATGAAAAGAATACGAAACAGTTCGGTGAATATGAGCGCAAACCGGCTACAAACAAAGTGCCACTTGATGTGAAGCAGAAATGCCTCACCTGATTGATACCACTCTTCAGTGCTATAGTGAATAGATGCGCAGAGTTGCTCCAAGTCAGTCACATACGCGTACTCCCGCTCGCTCGCAGGAACTTCTGTAAAGGTAGCGTGCAACAGAAGAGCAATGGTGAGCCACCAGACAAAGGTGAGTCCGCCCACAGAACCGCCAATAAAAAGCGCTGGATTGAGAAAAGTCAGCGTCACTGTGACAAGCACGCAGATACTCGACACACGCCGCACGAAGCGGGAGACGCTATTTGAAACAGAAAGCCTGCAAACCATGCGAGACGCCACTGTACGTCCAACTGCAAGGCGGCTCTCGTGCAGGTGTGTAACTTCGTTGTATAGACGGAATGTCCAGGATGCTCGATGATTCCACTCTAACTGAGAAAAAGCGCTGTAGTTAGACTTGAGCTGCGCAGCGTTCTTGGTGAGAACCTTCACGACAGAGTAGGTCGCGATGAAGGCGTAGAAGCAGAGACTTAGCGTAATGTACTTCACCGTGCGCTCCCGCATCGCCCACAGAGCGTCGCCACGAGCGCTAATAGTGTTGAAGGGATCAAAGGTAGCTGACATCAGTGAAAGCAGCGTCTCTGGGCTCATGTGGCTCAGCGCGCCGCTGCGCAGTAAATCGCTATCGTACATCGCAATTGCAAAATTCTCGTGCTGCATGAGTGCCTGCACCGCACGCAGCGAGTCCCACACGTCGCCGGCAGAGCAAAACATAAGCAGCCGCTCGCGACTTACCGCTTCACACACACTCTCCATGAAGTCCCCCCAGTTGATGGTGGTCAGCACAGGCCGTGATGTAATTCGCATCAAAACCGACTCATGCCCCCCAACAGCCAGTTGCTCGCTGCGCCACGTGTGCTGCCAGCGCTGAAAGGGGGTGAGGAAGCCAGTGTCAATGCCAGAGCTCTGGGCCAGCTCTTCCACCTCGCGATAGACGTACACAGTCTCAGCAAAAGCAATCGTCTCGTAAAGGAACGAAACCGTCGTTGACGCCACAAACACAAAGCCAAACATGTAGCCCCAGAATGTGCGCTGGAAGACATACGGCCATGACCAGCCGTTTACAAGGACGCTTTCAGCACACTCCGCCTCCGTGCAATGTAGCGCAATCTCCCAATGAAAGCGCATGGAAAAAATAACTGCGACGATCATGAGAGCTAGCATGTTTAGCACGTCCACCAGGGCCGCCGTCACTACGCCCCAATAGCCTCTATTGAACCAGTATACATACAAGCAGCGCATCAGTCTATGTGGGTCCTCAAACTTCCCGCTTTCTGCCAAGCGCAATGTGAAGCGCGGCGCTCGCAAGGATGGAATCATGAGAAGCTTCTAGTGTTGAGTGCAAATATGGTTCTTTGTTTTATCTGTCTCCCCCCTCCTTCAACTCTTAAATACGATTAATAAGCAATAATCAAGAGAAAGTTCTGCGTATGGTATCTGTTATGCCCACAAAGTTTGCTGTGTAGCACTGCTCACAAGATACACAAATGGGAAGTATGAACTACTTCGCCTCAGCTGCTTTCTGCCTGGTAGCTTGCACTAGGTATATGTATGTGTATGTGTGTATATGTGGTATAATAAAAGTGATGACACGCACACGCAAAAAAATTGATAACCAAAACGGAGTGTCCTAAGATATAGGCCAATACTTGACTATCAATATGGAATAATAATAATAATTTATAAGAAAAGATAAAAAATAAAAAAAACCAAAGCAAGCCAAAGAAGCATTGTAGTTAAGTACTGAAAGACGCTCTATATGCAACCGCAAACAATTCAAAAAAAAAAAAAAAAAAACATCCAGAACATAGCATCACTCAACGAAGGCAAAATTAACCCATTCTTTAGTATCAAAATTCAATATTTATTGTGAGTTCTATTTATTATTTATTCCTTTTCATTGAAAACAAGCATTCCGTATATATTGCATCCCTTCCCTGCTGCCAGTCATCAAATACCCAAACATCTCCCTCGGTTGTAATCACATGCACACACACACACACACGCACATGCATCTTTCATTTCTCTCTCTATTATGGTTTTTCGTTCTCTTTCTTGAACAAAACAAAATGCATCCCAATAAAACAGCATCTGCATTTAATGTCTCTTATCGCCTCATGCTGTTAACGACAAGAAATACGAACAGATTAGAAAGAGGACACGTAACATCAATAGTCATAAAACGCTAAAAACACACGCTCAGCAAGCCAGACACACAAAATAAAAAAAGGACAAGTAATACCAAAAAAAAAAAAACACGAGAGAGCACGGCTCCCTCTCTTCCACCTGTCTCTCCATCCTGATGACACAACTAAAGTTGTTTGCCACTAATGCATCTAGACTTTATATCAAAGCTCCGATGCCGCCTCCCCCCCCCCCCGCGCACGTTACCGAGTTTCACAACGTATTACTTTACTTCATAAAGGGAAAGAAAAACTTATGATCCCCTTTCCGTTTACTAAGGGCCCAGTAAATCGTCCTCACACATCACTTTTCTTTTTTCATCGCCCTAGTGCAAATAATAAAAAAAAAAAAATGAAAAATGAAGAAAACAAAAATGAGTACGTAAACAGCATCGAAGCACATGTGAACTGTGCAGTCGACAACAGTGGCGCAACCTGGTAAATATATAACATGATCCGTTCACTCCCCTCCTCCTCATCGTGCCCACCACCCCCTCGGTTTTGTTGTGTAGTTTAAAGCAAAGAAAAAAAATGGGATCTATAACTGCTGCAGGTCTCACGCTACTCCCAATGCCAGCTTACGCAACGCCTTTTCGAGAGAAACATGTGTTCGCATGCTCGGACGGTTGATACGCTCCTCTGGCTCCACTTCCGCTGGCGGCCTTTGCACCATAAATGCAGCAGCAGTGTCAACCTGCAGCAGTCGCGCAATACGGTCAAACTCAGAGGCCGCCGCACCGCCAGCGGCACAAAGCAAGCTGGCTCGCATTGCGTTGCGCTGGCAAAATCCTCTCACCGCATCCGTACGCTGGTAGTCGGGCTCAATCATGTGAAGCGGCAGCAAAGCCCAGAACCATGTCTCTTCATTGAATTCCATCTGGGTGGCAAGCCCCAGCAATACGGACGTCTCTGCATCACGGTATTGCTCGCTACGTGACACCTGCACCGCACGCACCGCTGAGACGATAAGAAAAGGCACAAGAAAGTCTGTGGCACAGTAGCTAGAGGCGTGTGGGTGAAGGCTAGCACGGGGTGGGGCAGCGCCGGCCGCAAAGCCCTCCAGTACTAAGAGCGCCGCATCTTGAAAGCTGCTGCCCCGCTTCACGTAGTCGCGACCACGAGAAGTGGTCAGTGCCGTAGAGGGCACGCGCTCGCTGTATGGTGGGAGAGGGCGGGTGCAACGGGAAGAAGGCGCCTCCAGTCGGTCCATAAAGGCGCTGATAATGTCCTCTGCGGGTGTGTCCGGTGTGCAACCGTAGAACGTAAAGACACCAAGAAGCTGTTTCCACGTGGCCGCGCGCGGCAGAGCGCGCACATCGGTGCCGCTATCTCTTGCACTAGCCGACTTGTTGATCACGTACTCATCCTCAGTAATGAAGGGCTCGACATGTCCTGACAAGAGGCTCACCACACGGTTGCGCACCTCTTCCCCATCGCGGAACCCGCCGCGCGCCATCTCTACAAAAGAACTAAACTGATTGCCCTCGCCACACACGCGCACGACACGCGCAATGTCACCGCTGACGTCGCGTGCAGCGGACCGGGCCTCACGCAGTTTCCTGCACAAAATTATCTGCACGAGCTGCTCGGCGCGTGAGAGGGTGCTCTTGTCCTGCTGTTGTTGTTGCTGTTGCTTCTCCTCATCGAAGAGCTCGGAGAGTTCCATGGTGAGCCACTGGGCAAGATTGCGGTGGCGCAGCTGACGCATATAGCGCACCTCCTCCAGTGCATTGGGCATTGCTTGGTCTGACTCGGGGAGGCCATAGAGCGCGGACAAAAGTGCGATGACAGACTTGCACTGGCGAATAGAAAGAGCCTCCGTACGGCTGAGCGCGGGACCAGAGCGAGTGCTCAGAAACCGTTCCACTGCAGAAAGAAACTCCTGCATCTTCTCCTCAGAAAGAGTAGTGTTGCTAGACTGGCGGTTTAAATTAATGCTAGCGAGCCCGCACTCCCCTGAAGAGGAAGCCGGTGTTACCGCCACGTGCTGGAGTGCAGCGCGCAGCACTGTGATGGTGCATGCAGGAAGTGGTCGGCTCACGGGCTTCTGCCAGGAGAAGGGTGTCATAGTCACCACGCGCGCTCCTGCAATCTCTGGCACCCCGACGTGGGCCTCAAGACCATCTCTGAGTGCGGAGAAGGAGGGCAACGCAAGGACACCACCGGGGCCCCAACCAGGTCGGAAGCTGCGAGTGAGACCACCATGAAGCGAAGCAGGAGTCGTTCTCGCTGCTGCTGGGCGAGACACATAATGAGCGTCAATTTCTGAGTCGTTTGCTGCCACAACATATACGCGGCGCTGTGGGCAAGGAGCGGCAGCGCTGTCCAACTGAACGCGGCCCCGAGTGCTTTCAGCCTGCATTTCCGCCACGTTCGGCAGTTCATAAGGCAGCTCAATAGTTGTCCGCTCTGCCGCAAGCAGTCGGCTGGTGAGGCTGTCTGGAGGGAGAGCACGACGAGACACCTCCTCAGCAGGAGCCCTGGCGGCGACGACAGCAGCAGCAGCAGGAGCGCTAGGGCCCGCCGCCCAATCTTCTTCTTCGTCTGCATCGACGGCAAGCTCAACTTCAGGGAGAGCGCCGTCACCGTTGACGGATCCCTCGTGGTGGTAGTCAGCGCTTTCGTCATCGTTGATCATGTAGCGCCACTCCTCACCACGGTACGAGACGAAACGTGTGCCAGCAGCCTGGCACTGCTCGCGCAGTTCCTCCGTGGTAATATTGGTCACCCTATAAACCGTCACCAACGTCTTGACGTTAAAGCCAGTGTGGGCCGCGGGGGCGTCTCTGCGTGGGTACAGCGCCACGGCACCGGTGCTGTGCAGCACCAGTACGTCTGTCACCTCGACGCGAACCATATTGACGGGCTCCATAAAAAGAATCTCGCATTTGCCATCGCGACGCGAGACCTTCAGTCCGCGCACCTGACGCAAGTACTCAGCTGGCTTAGACTGCAGCACTTCCAGGCTGGGTGAGAAGATGTATTCGGGGTTTGCACACGTTGGAGCAACCGCACTCGCCGACGGCTTCTGAGAGTACGGTCGCGCGTCCTCCTTCGCCGCAAGAGCATCAGCTTCAATGTCCGCGACTGGTGCTAGACGGTGATGCACATCGTAAGCATCTGAACCAGTACCAAGCTGGATAGAAGGGGTAATGATGTCTTTGAGTGCTGCGGGAGAGATGGCGCTAGTAGTAAGAGACGCCGGCTGCTGCTTCAGAACTGTGTTCGGGTCAGGGGCCTGGGAGGGCTGAATCACCCATGAACGCAGTAGACGTTGCGGTGGCAGAGCAGATCCGGCCCCGGTATCCTTGGAGGACTTTTCTGGCTTGGGCACCTGCGGCCGCTCATACTGGGCAAAAAGAAGCACATCTCCGTATGGCTGGGAAGAGAAGTCTGGCAGAGACATGAAGGATAGGTCATTGGGACGAAGTACCTGCCCCTGTTGCGGAGCGCCGCCGACAGCCTGCTGCTGACCAAAGCCTCCACTTGGTGCCATTTGCGATCCAAAACCACCGACAGCCTGCTGTTGGCCGAACCCACCGCCAGGCGCTGTTTGCCCGAACCCACCGCCGGGTGCTGTTTGGCCAAAGCCCCCACCAGGGGCCGTCTGGCCAAAACCACCTCCAGCTGGCTGCTGCCCGAAGCCACCACCTGGCGCTGTTTGTGCACCAAACCCTCTGCCCGCGCCCTGTTGTTGCCCAAAACCTCCGCCAGTCGCTGTTTGTCCAAAGCCGCCCCCAGCTTGCTGTCCGAAACCGCCAGCCTGTTGTTGCTGGCCAAAGCCACCGCCTGCAGCAGGTTGGCCGAAGCCTCTGCCCGCCCCTTGCTGACCAAAGCCGCCAGCTTGTTGTTGTTGGCCAAAACCTGTACCCGCCGCAGGTTGCTGACCAAAGCCGCTACTCTGCTGCTGGCCAAAGCCACCGCCTGCAGCAGGTTGGCCGAAGCCCCTGCCTGCTCCTTGCTGACCAAAGCCGCCAGCTTGTTGTTGTTGGCCAAAACCTGTACCCGCTGCAGGTTGCTGACCAAAGCCACTACTCTGCTGCTGGCCAAAGCCAACGCCTGCAGCAGGTTGGCCGAAGCCTCTGCCTGCCCCTTGCTGCTGACCGAAACCGCCACCCTGTTGCTGTCCAAAGCCGCCAGCCTGTTGTTGCTGTCCGAAGCCACCGCCCGCAGCGGGCTGTCCAAAACCTCTTCCTGCTCCTTGCTGACCAAAGCCGCCAGCTTGTTGTTGTTGGCCGAAACCGCCACCCTGCTGCTGACCAAACCCACCAGGTTGACCAAAGCCGCCGCCTGCAGCAGCGGGCTGTCCGAACCCTCTTCCTGCTCCCTGCTGGCCAAAACCACCAGTTTGTGGCTGACCATAACCGCCTGCTTGCTGCTGGCCGAAACCCCCAGCTTGTTGCTGCTGGCCGAAACCGCCAGCCTGTTGTTGCTGACCAAACCCACCAGGTTGACCAAAGCCACCGCCTGCGGCTGGTTGTCCAAAGCCCCTGCCTGCTCCCTGCTGTTGACCAAAGCCAGCGGCTTGTGGCTGACCATAACCGCCTGCCTGTGGCTGGCCAAAACCTCCTGCTTGCTGCTGGCTAAAGCCGCCAGCTTGTGGTTGGCCAAAGCCACCAGCTTGTGGTTGCCCAAAGCCACCTTGCTGTACTTGCTGCCCAAAGCCCCCAAACGATGTCATTATATTTCCTATAGAACAATTGCTGATATAGATCTCTCCTTCTCTTCTGCTTCTATAAGTGTTTACTTACAAATATTCTTTCTTGCCTCAGTGCAACAGAGGCGTACAAGCTAGTACCCTACAAAGGCAAAAGAAAGAAAAAATTGAAAAACAAAAAGAGGATAAAAGCGGGAAAAAGAAGATACGTGCTTAAAAGAGATATGTATCAAAGCCTGAAGCAAGAAGGCTGAGAGCCGAAAGCCCAAACTTAAGTATCTCACAAAGACATTCGACCAATGTGTCACTGCACTGAGTGCGTTTTGGTTTCTCTTTTTTTTTTTTTGAAAATGATCAGTGTTAAGTGCAATAATAATAAAAGGGGTGGCAAATGTGCGCGCCACCACTGGCTAGTATAACTCTGTCACAATAAAGCAAAGTCAGCAGCTCGTTGTCATAAGTCTGTCTCTCTCTCTCTCCAATGATGAGAAAGTTTCTCTTTCCTTTCGGCAAGCCTCATTCATCATTCGGCGCGAAAAGTTGAGCCATTGATTGAGTTGGTGATGCACCTGCCATAGTTTGGGTATCATCCCAGTGCTCCATCTCCGCACAATAGCACTGCTTTTCTGCGCTAGGGTACTTCAACGCTACACTGTTCCCAATGTCCCGCGTCACTACTCCACTCTTGCGATTCAATGTGTAAAGAGCACGGCCTGGAAACGGCTTGAAGAGCAATGTCATGGAAGGCGTCGTAGGTGCTGTTCCTTGTGTGGCACAAACATCATCCCAGTGCTGCATCTCTGAGCAAAACGGCTGCGACGGACGATTTTTAAGTACCTGCTGCACAACCACTGATTGATACTTATATTCGCCGCCTTGAATGTCAACGGGGATCGGTAGAGGATCCTCTATGGTGCACCTTCGGAAAAGTTTTGACATCATCTGGGTGCCGTCCGCTACACCAGTCTCTTTACGCAGCTCATCCCAGTGAAGCATTTCGGTGCAAAACATTTGCTTCTGCTCAAATCGATTTCCTACAGAAATAGCTGCACAGACGAGGACGGCAGGCGTGTGATCCTCCATTATCACTCTATCTGTGACATCAATATCAACGTCTTCTCGCGTTGGCGCAGCCCTTCCCCGCCACTGCATTTTTACCTAAAGGACTAGAGTATTTTTTTTTGATTTAAAGAAAGGGTAAGAAAATTCAGACCAAACGATAAAATGAAAGAAAAAAAGATCTGGTCGCTGCACCTCAAAAATGTGTGTTTGAGATATCAGCCTATAAAAAGAGGCTAATGTGAACACAGTAAAGAATACATGATAAAAAATATTTTAAAAAGAAAAGAGAGACGAACATGTAGAAGCAAAAAAGCAGTTATTCATATATTCACGTTTATTTTTTGAAAAAAAATCATGAAAGGGACATAATAATGACAAAGAAGTAGTGATGTTTGCGGATGTATTAATTTTCAAATGCGTTGCTCTTTATTTCTTTAATACTCATTCGAATAAAGATAAATTTGCGTCTCTGTAACATTATAGTACAGTTTAATCGTGTCAACCCAATATTACAAAGCAGATGCGTGCTCACGCTGGAATTCCTCGAGCCCAGCAGAATCGTACACGGCACGACTAAAGCCATCAATGCTGTCCTCCATGTACTTTTTCATCCAGTCACGATTCTGCAGGCAATCTGGAACCCCCGTGGCATCGCCAAAAACTTTCAGCAGCGCTTGAGAGCACAGCGCATTCAAGTCAGCGCCACTGAAACCTTCTGTGTACATTGCCAACTCTTGTACATCAGCGGCAGTGTCCTTCAAGAGTAACGAAAGGATCTCAGCACGATCCTGTGTATTGGGCAAAGGAACGTGAACAAGATAGTCAAACCGACCTGGCCGTAGCAGCGCTGGATCAATGAGATGGGGAACATTAGTGGCTCCAATAAAGCAAACGTCTTTGATTGCGGCAAACCCGTCCATCTCAGTGAGGAGAGTAGAAAGCAATCGCGCCTGACTGGCGTCGTGCTCACCATGGCTTCTTCGTGCGCCAAGTACTTCAACTTCATCAAAGAAAACAATGCATGGAGACTGCTGCGACGCCTTCGCAAACACGTCCCGCAGCATCTGCTCGCTCTCACCAACAAAAGCGCTCATCACAGTTGCAGAGTCAAGATAAATGAGGGAAAAGAGCCCCTCGGAGCACAAAGCCTTGACCAGCGTGGTCTTGGCACATCCAGGTGGGCCGTAGAGCAGGATACCGCGTGGCGGGCTCAGCCCAAACCGCGCAAATACCTCCGGCTGCCGCTGTGGCCACACTAGTGCCCTGCGCAGTCTGTCCTTCACGTCGTCAAGGCCGCCAATGTCTGACCACTGTACGGGACGCGAGAGAGGTATGGCACCATGGCATGCGCCATGACCCACCTCAAGCACCTCCGCAGCGGTCTTCCCCACCAGCGTGAGAGCCTCAGCAGCGCATTCCTCAGCGGTCGTACCGCGGCAGCTGGCCAACAGAGCAGCACGCATGGAGGCGTCAGGGAGAGAAAGAACAATGTGCGTAGTGAACAACGCGGACATCGCCTCTCCCGCACAAGTTTGACTATAATCTGTAGAAACTGCGACGATCACTACAGATGTTGAATGAACAGATAACCGCGTCATGTCCGCCATGAGCTTGCGCAGTGTTAAAGCTGCGACCTCGGGCTCCTCAGCAGCGAAGTACGCCTCCGCAGGGTCCACAAGAAGCACTAGCACGCCGCGCGATCGGGTGAATGATTTCGCTACAGTAAAAGCAGAAAACGTGGGTGTCCACGTCAAGCAATCTACTTCTGTGGCAGCAGAGGCGAGGCACTGACGGACAAGGCTTCTCACGCCACAGCCACGTGGCCCACGTACCATCATGCCGGTCTTCACACAACTGTTCTGTGCAGAAGACGCTGCTGCCATCCTTATCACCGCAGTGAGCGTAGCAATCTCTTCATCAAGGCCAACTAGTTGTCCAGATACAGAGACACAAGCATCGCTCGCGCTTGATGGGGGGTGACTGCACCTTCGGCGCCTGTCGTTGAGTTGCATGCGACATCGCGCACCTATAAAAGCAATGGCCCCGTGTCCACCAAGTACATCCACGGCAGTCGCTTCATACACACCATCTGCAGTTTGCACTGCCGCCCCTACCGCCACGCATGTGCCAATGAGGAGTGCACTAAGTTGCACCGGGGTCGCACGAGTATCCAGACGAGGTCCAGTAAGCGTGAGTGTCTTCGCCTCGCATGGGTAGAGGGGACAGCTTACAGCAAGGACAACGCTTCCGTGTGGTGATGGTAGAAAACAACGCGTCCCAGCTTTCACTTCGCCACGCCATTCGATCCGATGCTCCACCCATGGCGTAAAGTCCTGGCTCATTCTTCGCCTTGCAGCATCGGCATCTAGAGCAAAGACTGTTTTTAAAGTATAAGATGCGCCAAGACCTCCGTGTTCAGTCACAACTCTACATAAAAATACCTTGTCTCCCAACCGAACACACGCGCACGAGTGACTTGCACAAGCCCAATTATTCGGCACGCGAATCATACCGCCGCTAAATCAATAAAAAAAAAAAGGCACCTTGTGCTGGGTGGTGCGGCTGGCATTCTATATGTTAAATATGATCACAGAAAAAGAAAAGAGAGAAAAGAAAAGCGAAAGACAAAAAAAATGACTACATAAAGAGATAAGAAATCTATACAAATGGTATGACAACAACGTGCAGAAAACGCGGATTAGCCTGCAAAACACGTATGTTAAGAAGCAAAGAGAGAAAACAAATGGTTAAATTATCTCAGTGATATCTGACAAAATAAGGGGGAGGGAGAAAAAAAGAATATCGGCAATTGTTGTTTCATTTGAAGTGTATTGCATGAGAGAGACTCGTGCGCGGGTGGTATCGTGTCGCACAAGGATACAAAGTGCACACGCGCACATACACTTGCATACAACATCTTGAGTACAGAAAGCGAAAAAATTGAAGAAAAAGAAAAGAAAAGAAAAATACAACGGGTGAACTACGTACGCAAATACAGTGACCAGAAACACGGTTTCCCCCCTCCCTTTAAAAAGAAGAGGGGGGGAGGAACAAAAAATACTTTTATTGATCTGTAGTTTTTATGATAATTTTTCAGAGAAAAAATACCTTCCACCTTACGGCTCTACTACAAGTTCATTGCCGATTCTTGGTACGTTTCAATGATCTATACTCAAGAATTGCATGATCAGAAAGGCATCTAGAAAAAAAAAGGGGGGATCATTTCAAAACAAAAAAAAAATCTCTCAACGCGGGGTAGCAGAAAAAAACGAATGCCACGCCAAAGTGTCGTCACTCCTCCTCGGCTGCTAGCACATTCCAAGCCACGCCCCTGCACAGTCATCTGCAGAGCAAAGGATAAATTAATACGCAGTGCATTACACCATTGTTGTCTTCTTTCAGATATACAGTAATGCTATTATTATTATTATTAGCACATAATATATATGTTGATGAACAACTGCGTATTTATTTTCCTAAGCATTGCGCGTGTGCAAATCTATATGTATATACCAAAAAAAAATATTTATGGGTGCAAGCATGGCCCCTGGTTTGTATACTTTTGCAGAGAAAAAATGCGTGGCTACCTCAATAGCAAGTAATTATGGCAATAAAGCGCTCATTCTAGAAGTTCAAACAGCTTATAGACGGATCGCGTAATTTTTTACTGTTGTTACTCTTGGCCTCTCAGTGTCATTTTCTCCTTTGCCAATATGTGTCCATCCCAGACGCCTGAGTATATCTTCCTTTTTTTTAGTCAAAGCAATTACATGACAAATACTCACTACCCAATACACACGCGTAAATAAATGAAAGGGAGTTCCATCGTAATACATTTGATTTCTCAATGATTGAATCTATGAAAATGTGGTGAAACAGTAAAGTGAAAACAAAAACAATATATAAATAAATATATGTATATATATAATGGGGTACTATAATATAAGGTGAACTACGACGCTGCCTCGCATGCTCTATATATAGGCCACCTGAGAACAAAAAAAAAAAAAAAAAATGTGCAGCAATTATTGCTCAACGGAAAAGATCCTTTCCTTCTATGCCATTTCTTTTTTGTTTTCTTGCGTACGATCGTCCATGCTCCTTTCCTCATCAATTCCAAAAATTGAAACGTAAAATAGAAGAAAAGTAGTACAAACGTCACTACAGCATGCATTTTTCCTTTAAAGGCAACGTATCATGTTAAATATATAAAGATACTTTTACAAAACAAAAGATAGTGAGAAAGCGTTTTCTCTTTCTCTTTTTAAAAGATACAAACAAAAAGGTCTTGCACAGACACCCTTTTACATAGCGCTGCGTCGCTCTCTCAATATTCTATTAGAATGCTATCCACACTTGCAGCAAAAAGTAATATAATCTCCTTTTCATTTTCAGATGCAAAAGACAAAAGGAAAAGAAGAAACTGGTGTGCTGCAAAAATAAATAAATAAAACGGGGGGAAGGAACAGGTGTGACCGTCTATGTCAAAAAAAAAAAAGAAGAAACGATGTATGATTGTGTGCGTGTATGTATGTATGCATGAATATATATGTGTGTAAAAACAAAAAAAGAGAGTGTTAAGCTGCCCTCTTCCAAAAAAAGAGAAAGGCTACAGAAAGAAGATTGTACAAAAAAAAAAAATTGTGCTCATTGTACAATCCCCAGTTATAGTTATTAACAGCTCTCACTTGTTTTCTCTATTTCTCATTTCATTTGGCTATTTTTTCCCCCTTTCTAATGCCAAGTTTTGGGAGTCGTCTGCGATACGCACATGGAGAGCGGCGCCATCTTCGTGCCGAATAAACACATCTGCACGGTTGCTCCGTTGGGTCCATAAACGGCATCCTCGTCAAGAACGTCTTGGATAGGGTTGCGCGCGGGCTGCACACGAACTGTGTGGCCAAACAAAGCGGCGCCATTGAGGCGCATCGCCGCACTCGCGCCATCCAATGTCTGCATCTCCACAAAGGCAAAAAGAGTGCTGTAACCATTGCCCGCACAAACGCGCACCTTGTTCACGGGGCCAGCCATGACAAGCAGGTCCATCAGCATCTTCTGTGGGAGCACGGTGGGAAGGTGTGACACGTAAACAGTGCGGCGCTTGGACTCCTCTTGTTGCTGAGCTGTAGGCTCGCATTCCAGCTGGTGCTGCTTGGTCTTCATCGGAGACAGCGGAGTGATGGCAAAGTCGTCGCTACCGGAGAGGAGCATATCAACGGATGACTGTTGCTGCGACTGCTGGGGGCAGACGCTCAGTTGCCGTAGGTGTCCAAGCAGCGAAGAAGCAAGGCTGCTACCAGGTGGCATGTGAGAGGCGCACTGACCAACGAGAGCCCAGAAGGAGGCCTTGGAAATTGGAAAAGGGAGGGAACCGCACACGTGCGCGATCATGCAGATGCCGTCAGCCTGAGGAACGCTGGTCACACCGCGCTCGAGAATACGGGTTGCAAGTTGAAACGGATCGCCAGAAATGATGCGCATTGCAAACATGTTGCCAATAGCAACGCCGCAGTTAGTTGCCTGGAGTGCGCAGCGGCCATTGTCCTCGAGCAGACTGCGCAGCAGCTGCTTAAGCAACTGCTCGCGAAACTCAGTAGCCGCCGCCCAGTTAGGCGACAATTCGGTGAGGCTTGTCATAATGCGCTGCAGTGTAGAAACAGATGCACGCCCAACCTCCGCCACCATCTCCGCTGCACACGCCACTGTGTCGCTGCACCGCTCCACGGCGGCCGCAACCTCGCGCTCCGTACAGTCGCTATAAAGCGCAGTGAGGAACGATTTCAGTGAGGCTGCGGGGGCAAAGTTGAAAAAAGAAGAGGCGGCCCCAAACGGCGAGGCAGCGCAGAAAGCAGCGGCAGCAGCAGCTGCAGGTGTGGAGGCCGCTGCAACACTGGCGCGAGCGCGGACAACAATGACCTCTTCCAGGGAGGCACGGCTCACGGCAAGAGCTTGCGTCTGACGACACGGAATGAAAGCGTTCATCTTCTCAGCGGCAAGATTGGCCATTTCCTCCATCTCAAAGCCGACAAATCCGGAAAGGCACCCGCTGTCCCAGAAGGTAAAGGCCTCATCGCCTCCGTAAGGGTAAAACATCTTCTTGAGTGCAGCATCTGTCGTGTTAGCCTCAAGCTGAGACACGCGAATCCAATGCTTTGAGATGAGCATGCATGGCTCGCTGTCATCATGGCTGGTAAAGAAAGAAGAGGTGTCATTGCCGGCGGTACGCTCAGCGGTGGAGCGAGAGCTGCTCGCCGTTGACGCTGCCTTATAAGGAGAGATATCCCAAGAAATGTTCATGACGGGTAAAAGTGAAGAACTGCTCGCCCCTGGGTGTAGCCTGAAATGTATGTTCTATAGGAAATACACGATCGCCACAAAACTTGTTTAAAAGAATCTGTCGAGATAAACTGATGTGGAGAAAAGATAATCTTATCTATATCAAATAAAAAGAAAAGAGATAGTGGGGAGGGGAAACTAGTGGTTTTCTATCAAATATGTAACTTTGTATGATGAGACGAGATATTGTGCTCGCAAGTGTGAATATATATGGGGAGAGGGAGAGAAAGAAAAGAAAAAAGAACTATATTTGTGTGTAATAGAAGCAATAAACTAGGCATATTTGAGGGGGGGGAAGAAACGCATTAGAAGAGAAAAGAATTGGGAACAAATTGCTTTCAATCGAAGACAAGTATGAGAAGAAAAACAGTATTTAAAAGATGGAAGAAAACAAGGTATTACTTTCTGCTGTTCAATTTTAAAGTATTATCTGTAAGTTGCTGCTTTTTCCAGTTTTTTTTGTGTGTGTGCAAACGCGGATTGTAATGAATCGAACACTCTAGTTAGGAGATATGTTCAGTTGTTGGAGCGCCTGCTGAACCAGCATGCGGCGTCGAGCATCGTTCCACAGCTCCGGCGCCTCTTCAGCTACACCCGATGCTACCGTACGGGTGGCAGAAAGTGCCGCCGGTTCACCACGCTTGTCCTCGCAAAAGACTTGATACCGTGGTGCATCAAATCTTGTGTTATTGCACAGTGGACGCATGTAGGACTTGGCACTGCCAAACTCAGGTACTGCAGTGAGTGGACGCACATTTACCACCTGATCCATGTCGTGCAGCAGCACGGAAGGAGACTGGGGAACAGTGGTGAGTGAAAGAGCTCCGATAGTACGCGGGGTCATGTGCAGTTGCAAAGGGAGTGACATAGGGGCATTCACCCACACCTCCTTGAGAGACTGCAGCAGCGGTTCTAACTCCCTGTAGAGCAACTCTGCGGGCACACACTCGAGAAGATGAGCACACAGTACGTGCAAGATGAGCACATCGGATGGTGGAAAAAGAGCATTGTTGTGCGTGCGGTCAGTGGCCTTCGTGCGTGCAGTAAACCACCGCATCTCTCCCACGATAGCGCATAACATGCTGCTCTTGGCGTCTGGAGGAGGCGTCGGTAGGCGACTGCGTCGGTCACCTGTTGATTTCTTTTTTCGTGTCGGCCGAGCACCGACTACAGTTGACAACTCAAGCTCATCAAACATTGAGGTGTAGGAAGCCTCACTGAGAACACGGTTCAGCACTTGAGTGTACGTGGAATGATCAAGAGTAGGAAACAGCTTCAGAAGTCGTAGCCGTACCTCTGCACGTAGCACAGACTCGCCAAACAATGCAAGGCGGCCAAACTCACGAGTAGTATTCCACGTACTGGGTTTCTCCAAGTAGTACAGCAAGCCATGCAACAGAATGTTATGGCGGCGCAGGAACCGTATCGCAGCCCGCTGAGAGGCCACTCGTCGCGTAGTTTTTGCGTGGTCAAACTCCCTCAAAAGGCGGCAGGAGTTCGTTATTTGATGATACACATCTCTTATTGGAATTGGGCCATCTGGTGAACACAAGCGCTGCTTGAGCGCGTCGCGCAACTTCCCCTCATAGCTCATTGAGTACTCAGCCCAATCGTCGCTTTTCAACTGGCTAATGGGGGTGCAGCGTCGCACTGAACTACTTGGAGCTGTTGCTACCTCGCCAGGTGCATTACCTGTGTGCACAGTAGCAACCGCAGCCGCAGAAGAAGCGATGGACGCACGTGCTATGCGTCTGCTTGATAAAAATGTGAATGAGCGCATTGCTAATATAGGATTTTTAAAAAAAAAAAGTTAACGATACTTGACAGCGCTGCTACGAGCCACAGAAGTATGCAAATTGACTAGCAGTGACGATGCCGATAGAGCTTCTGCCGGTGCCCTGTATGCAGTAAAGTGGTAATCGCTGCTAGACAGCTGCCGCTGCGTAAAAACATCAAAAAGAAAAAAAAAGAGGATGAGAAAAAAAAGGATGTATGAGTACCCCAGGAGAAAAAAAAAATAGAGTTAGTTCTCTTTTGAGATAGTAAGTCAAGTATAAGGATGCACAACGGGTATTGATCGCAATGGTGAAACGTCAAGTGTTTGGCTTGTTGTTGTTGTTGTCGCTACTCCTCCTTTTCTGCACTCACTTCACTGGTACCAAGTGTGCGTATATAGAGGCACTCTCCCCAAGTCCTGCTCCTGTACGCGTGTGTATGGGCACCAAAATGCAGCAGTTATAGAAGAAAAAAAAGGAAAAATGTACACTGAAGAAGGAGCAAAAAAGATTCAATAAAAAAAAAAAATGTACAATATACAAAATGAATAAGCCACTAGCAAGATGGCATGGCACTCATCAGCCAAATCACTAATGATAGTGTTCGTGTGCAGAGCACAATCAAGATGTTGCACGCACACTGTACTATGCAACAACAACAAAAAAAAGAAAGCAATGTGGACTCGCAGGAGTAACTTGGCATCGCTTCAGCCCTCCTTGCCATGCACAAAGTGTGTATATATATATGTGCGTTTATGTTTGCTGTTTAATATACATATCACCAGAAATGCAAATATACAGAGTATGATGAGCTTTGTACAAGCAATAAGAAATCAATCATTGGGTGAAGAGCGGCGTAACAACACAAACGAGCGAAACCGAGAAAGCATAGGATCTAGGCGCACGGCGGCGCTATCTTCAGCGGTAGAAATGTCCATAATAGTCTTCTGGCACGCTTCAGCCAAGTATGTGTGAAGGTACTCCTGGGTGATGTGAGGATCTGCCTCTTGCATCGCTCGCAGTGCGGCTGAAATCAGTACTGTCCCCCTAGTGCTGTCGGCGACCGCCCTAATCCCCTCAACGACAGCGAGCGTGAACCCTTCCACTTCTCGCATCAGCTGCATCTTCAGCAAGGTAACAAAGTACGATTTTTCGGCCAGAAGATCCACGACGTTCACCATCTCAGGAGCTGGAGCCTCGCTTCGGTACACGTAAAAACGGAGTTGCAGCATGTGGACCGAGGGCTTTTCAGGGAACACCTCGCGCACTTTTTTAAAAAATGTGCTCACAAGCATTTTATTGTCCATTAAACCGATGGTTTGGCACCGGCGCAGAAGCTCTGTGATCAGCCGGCGCCAGGTGAACACAAGATCCTCTGGTAAGAACCCACGCAGCACGCATAGCAACCCTCTGCAGTCAGGGACCTCAAGGTTGTGCTGGCATCCGTGCAACATATTCATACCAAGTTCGCGTGCAGCTTCAAGGTTGCCTGCCTTCAGCATTAACCATTGCATGAAAAAAGGTTGAATACGGTTGCTGCTGCGGTTAATCTCGCCATCGCGGGCTTCCCAAAACTGGTTCACAAGATAGAGTATCTCGCGTAACGCAAAGTGGCGATTTCGCACTGGATGGCATGTCTTCAAGAACGCCAGTTCCTCACTGGGCCACACTCCTGGGGGCAGCAAATAGTCAAAGGGATCCAGTTCAGCCTCGCCGACGCCCTCATGGCGAAGCCATTCCCGTACAACAGGAAAAGATACCCTCGTGCGCAGCGTAGCCTGCACGTTCGGTTGTGTTGTCTTTTCGTTGCCGTCAGCTGCTACCGTTGACGTTACTGGGCTGGTGCCAGCTGCACTCTCGCTCATGGTGCCAAGCGGGACATAAGTCAACAAGGGCATAGAATGAGTAGCGGAGAGACCGGAAGACAGTACCTTTTGTAACTTGTCCTGCTTGGTGCTAGCCAACTCAAACTCGAGCTTGTCCACTCGCTCCTGCAACTTGCGGATGCGCTCTTTGTCTGCTTCATTGCTTGGCGGTGCCTCAATTACCTGAGGCGCGGAGGAGTCCTCTAAAGTTTTGACTTGGTGCGGCCTCACACTCAGCTTGGCCTTAATCCGGTGCCTGTTGAAAGTGCTTGTAAAAATTGCTCCGCGATTTCCTCCACCAAGCCCGGGACTGGCAAAGTCGTCTGCACAACTTGGCGCCAAGCCATTGTGCGTGGTGAGCATACGCAGCGCTTCTTCTAACTCCTCAATGTTTTCCTTGAACACTTTGATTCGGGCTGCCTGTAACTGCATGTCCTTGTCTTTCCGTTTCGACTCCTCAAGAATGTGTGCTGTGCGAGCACTCTCCTCAACCATGGCATTAGAAAGCAGTTTCACCTGCCCCTTTGCCTCTTCATGCTCCTTGAGCTTCTTTTCCATCTCAAACTTTAAAAGACTGTTTGCGTGCTCTGCCGAAGCGAGCTGCTCACGTAGCGCATGAACAAGTCCTTGCGCCGCATTCAGCTGTGCCTGCTGATTACTAATAGTTGCGTTCATGCTCTCTTTGAGATGCATCAGTTCCATTGCATGGTGGCTGCGGTCACTCTTGTTCTCAAGATCTACTATCTTCATGTGCTTCACCTGCTCACACATGTCGCTAACGGCACCGTCGTACTCACTTCGAATAAGGTAAAGCACGCCCGTGTACTCGGGAAAGTGCTCCACGAACGCGCCAAGCGCTTCTCTAAATATGTGCAGGGTGTCCACGCGTGTACAGCCAGGATGCTCCAGAATGTACTGGCGGTGCTCCCGCCGAATAAATGCCTCTAACTGAAGTGCAAGCGGTGCCTTGGAGACGACCCGCGTGCTCAACGATTTGTGTGATGTAGTCATTGTGCGAGTAGAGGGCCAGAGTGCCACCTTATTATTGACATTACTAGCGGTGTCGTCATTATTGAGAGCTGCCACAAGATTCAACACTTCATCCGATAAAGGGGCTAGACGCCTGCTCGCTTGCACTGGGATTGGGACCAGAGCACCTACAGTTGCCTCCACAGGTGGAAGAGTGGCAGTATCATTAAGAAAGTGTGCCTTTCGGCCCTTCTGCCGGGGCATTGATAAAGAAAAAAAGTGAAAGACTAGAGAATCAATATTGAAGAAAAAAAGAGAAGAAAAAAACCGTGCAAGAAAGGGGCAAGAGTGAGTAAATTCACAGGGAATCTGTAGCTAATGGCGTGTAAAAAGGGGGAATAAAAAAATAGAGGTGAATAATTAGTGGTGATACAGAAAAGGGAGAGAGAGAGGGGAAACTTCACATAAAAAATGCAAAATGACATAAAAAGCAGCATGTATACAGTAGAGTAAAAAGTGGTGCTTAGGATATATTTTGAAAGAAATTGTATTTGTTTATTGCTTTTTTTTAAAATTGAAAATACGCAAGAATCTTTTCATCTTTGTTTGTATCAAGATAATGTGCATGAATGTGGTGGCAGTACGAAAGAAAAAAGGCGGGGGACACGCTATGCTGGCCGCATGAACTTTTTCTTTTTCTGTCTAAGATAGTTTCTCGAGATGCGGCGGGTGCCGAACGCCGCTACACGAGGCATTCGAGTAGATGGCTTGTGACCACCCCTTGCGGAGTGCTGCGGCGACCTCCAAGTTTTGAACTCTGGCGGTACAAACTTTTCAGCCTCAGAAAGATCTACAGAAATGCGTTTCGTTTTCACGCCAAACTCCTTTGCAAACAACTTACCACCCAGCCGACCTGAGTCTGTCGATTTGATGCACGAATGTTTGTGCGCAACGCGGATACAGCGTACTGTGTCCCACAGCAAAGGCGCGTGCTCCGCCAGAACCGGCGCGTCTTCAAACATACGTCGAATTTGAAGCACCATCGCTGGGTTGCCCTTAAGTGCAGCTGTGAGACCTGGGCAGCTGCTCAGTTTCATCAACAAGCACTGCACAAGTTGGTCACGACCTTCTTGGGCCTCATAGGTTTCTTCGTAGTCAAGCGCGTCCGCCACTCTCTGGCGCGTTTTAAGTGCGTGCTGCAACATGGTGGCGAGTTGCGCAGGCCCAACAGTGGGTAATCCTTGAGCAAGCTGCACAAGAGCAGCAAAGGACTGGGGTGAGAGAACGCCAACGATTGACAGTGCCTGCATGATGGAAGCAAAAGCAGCGCAGCGTGAAGCAGTGCTCTCCACTAATGCACGAGGCCCCTCTTTTGAGCCTGAGGTGTTGTAATCCAGAGCGTATGCGTCCTCAGCAAGGAACTGCAGCTGCCCTTCTAGATGACCACACAGGACGTCAATCATATTTGGCTGTTGTATCAGTTGCTCTTCAGAAAGTGAATCCCTTTCGTAGAACTCCTTCATTCTAAATCCCTCCGTCACCTCTGTTTCATGTAGTGCAGTCTGAGCAAGACTGAAGTACTCGCGATTGAGTACGCTGAGCCCTAGATACACCTCCGCTACGCCACTGTGCGTCAACGCTGGTGATACCTCTGTGCATCTACCAAGTGCAAGTGCAAGCATCTGGTGATCGGAAGTGAAGCGAAGATCAGCCATCATGCGGAAAGTCGACGCAGTGCAATGGGCAAAGTGACTTAGTACGACCCCATCGTGTTGGGACTCAGGCACAGACGACGCCCTCCCAAAGGAGGGAAGATCAGCCTTCAGTATGTCCCAAATACACCTTTCCCACACACCCTCATGGCGAATCGACTGCCGCCACAAGACGCGCAAAACGTCATACTTTTGGGCAAGGGAAATAGTGTTACCTGGCAAATAAGGAAGCAGCTCTGTTGACAGCGTCGCCACATCACTCGAGCTCAATGCTGGAGAGTCAACCAAACGGGTGTATATTGCATTAATCGAATCCACTTGCGCTATAGACGCCTTTGTTATCGCCTTGGAACTACAGCGCCACCATCTCGACAGCCGCATGTTGGATACACTATTTCGTTTCAGCTACTATTGTTTGTTTGCTCTACAGAAAGGTTTAAAACAATTTTTGAAAGCGATAGAGAGCGACATGGAACAGTTTGTCAAGCAATGTACTTGTGCGTGCAAGAAGTTCAGAAGATAGAATGACCATTCGTCATTACACTTACGATGAAGCATGATGTTTTCGCTAAGTGAGGAAGAGCGCAACATTAAAAGAGATAGTCAAGAGAAAAAAAAATGATATCAAGGGAAGAGGAGGGGGCAGTATCGGTAGAAAGAAAACGAAAAAATTGTGGTCAAACGAACATCATACTAGACACACAATCCTTCACTGCAACCCTGTGACTCTGCTTTTCTTTGTCTTTTCCTGTTGTGTGTGTGTGCGTGTGCACGCGCGCTCAACAACAACAGCAAAAAGAATCCCTCCATGAATGCACCCCCTTTGCTCTATTTGTTGTCATAACTCCCTTTTTGATGTCAATTCCATATAATAGCGCCCCAAAAGAAAGGAAAGGAAAAAAAAATCAATTATAAAAATGTGCGATATCTCCAAATGAAAAAAAAGAAAAATGATCAGCAACTAACTAACAATAATAGCATGCGGCAAAAAAAATAATATGAAGAACAACGTCACGCACCATGCACTTGTACTGAGCAACAGCAATCATCATTCGATACTCACCAGGCATGCGTTGCGTGGGAGCGCAGGTTCACAAAAAAATAATCTGCAGATGTAAAAAAAAGAAGTAGAAATAGATCAAAATATATACACGCTTCTCCGACAATGGGCTAACATAGTGGCAGCTACGGATATTGAATCTTCAGCGCCGCCGCAAGCAGGGGAGACGAATACGCTTTTTCGGCAAGAAACTTAAAATCAGTGTTATACCGAAACTGCGGATTGTTGTCTAGCTGAATGACAGTATTGATGCATTGCAATGATGCCATGTTCGTCCTGTCGGCGTTCGCCTCAGCGGCAGTCCCGCTAGTGACTAACGGTCCCAATTTCTCGCAAAGCATCTTCATCTGCGCATTGGAAAACTGAAGTGCAGGGTTCACCCTCACTAGCTTAAGAAGAATGCGCTTTGCCTGGTCATTGATATTAGGATCCTTTTCATTGATTGAGCTTGTGGCGTTGATAAGTATGTCGATGAGTTCGCTTTCTCTTTGACAGTACACGAGCAAGTTAGTATTGCGCTTCTGGTCAGCATCGAGGATGGCGTTGACGCAATCAAATGTTGTCTTTCGGCAGTCCACGCCGCGGTCCACCGTGTGAGTGTACCCAGCCACACTGATCGAGTCCACCAAGCTCGGATCAACCTCCATCTCAGTAAGAATAGACCCAAACGTACTATGAAAGGCTTCACAATGCATCCAGGAAGGAGTCACCGTCAAAATCGTCACAAAAAGACGCGCAACAGCAGTGCGGAGCTGAACTAGTGAGTCACGCTTAAAGTCGCTGTACAGAGCTCTCACCACCGGCTGCAGTGGCGCCACATCCTGGTCTGCTCCAGATAAAATGTGGATAAGATGGCGCGCTGCCACAGCGACAATGACGTGGTCCACTGAGGCTGCCTCAGCCTCCAGCGCGTTCAGGAGCTCCTTTGCTGCGGGCACGCTGTGAAAGAAGCCCAATGTTCCCACGCACATACCAATCAGCTGCGCAAAGTCATCCTCGGCCTGCCCATGTTTTGGCCCTTGCTGCTGCTTGAAGAACACCTTTATCGCCCTGAGGCACAAGTCAAAGTTGTGGAAAGTGCATGTTCGCATCGTTACTGCGGCGCTCGTTGCAGACTGGATTGCCTTTAAGTAGTAGTAGCGGCCCGGCGTGCCAGGAGTAGAGATCCGCTTCAAACATTCCTCAAAGATGAAGGCGTTTTTGGGATTTGGCATCGCATACGCAAGCCCGAGCTCACCGTTAGAACGACACGTCTCTGAAGTGGTGTTCTGAACACTGGCAAACAGTAAGTCCGCGTTTTCCTTAGACAGTGCCATCACACGGCCAGCTTCACCAAGAACGAGATACACGCTGGACTCTTCAAGAGATGCGCTGCAAATGCTGGCCAAGGCCTCGGTGGCAGCGGTGGCATCGTTGGGCAGTATTACGGCACGAACTGCGGCGCTCTTGCGTTGCGCGTCAGCTGTGGAAGACTTCAAAAACGTTACAACTGCCCTCACCATATCGGGGCGAGAAAAAGGAAAAGTCTTGTACGCGGTAAGTCCAAATTCGATTGCAGCATCCAAGGTGCCGACATAGAGAGTGCCAGTCTCGGTGACGGGCACCTTTGCCAGGCGCTCCCAAGCCTGCAAAAGCAGTGCAATGTACGCTATCTCCGACGGCGATTGCGTGGCAGTGCACAGTACGGTGTACAGATGCAATCCTCTTCCCATCACTGCGATATCGGCAGTGTTGTAAAAGTTCTGAGAATTCGCAATCCACTGCTGACTAATCTCACTTGAAGGCAACAGCCCGTGATGAATGAGATTAGCAGTTGCTGCGGCAGCAGCTTGCTTAAGGGCGTCATCAACGCCAAACATGAGCGCGGTCAAAACACTGAAAATGCTTTGTGGAATTCGCGTAGCAACATCTGAGGCGGTTACCGCTGTGACGACCTTGAGAGCAGACCTGCACGTGCTCTCGTCAGCCAGGCTCTTCGCAACAACAGTGAGTGCCATCTTCTTGTCCTCCAGAGAGAGTGCAGGGTATGTATTGACCCAGCATCCCACCGCTTCAACTGCAGCATTGCGGCATTGCACTCGGAGCTCAGTGTTCTCCAGCACCTCAGCGCATGCGTTGATGTACGCAGCAGACACTGCTGGTGCCTTATGCTGTCCGAGCGCCTGCACGATCAGTGGAGCACAGTTCATGGCAATCGTGATAACAGCTGCGGATGCCCCCTGCGTGCATTGGTTCATCACCGCCACGCTCAAACGCGCTGCATACTCCCCCAGGTCCTTGCTAGACCGTGCCAGCGAGGCGAGAATCGCACTGCACGTATGGGTTGCCTCCACGCGGGCCGCACCAATGTTGGTAGAATTTTGAATGAAGGCAGCTACTACATTCACTAGCGATGGCGCAAAAACGCTAGCGTCCCTGCAAGACTCAAAAAGACATCCAATTGTCTTTAGGGCTGCGACCGCCTCCTTGTCGCCACGCTCCACAGAAAGTGCCAACTCAGGCGATAGTTTCAGCAGCGCCGCTTCCGTGTCGTGCTGGGAGGAATAAGACTGGGACGCTACACCCCGCGCCACAGCGAATGCCTCAAGTTGAACATCATAGACACTGTCTCGCAAAGCGTGCATTACCAAAAACACCGCTTCTTGGCCAAGCGCTGGACTGCCCGATGCCTTCACGATAGCACGGAGTACACGGAGTGCCATAATTCTCCACTTCCACGTTGTGTCGGCAGAGGACGAGTAATAATCCTCGTAGTAGTCATCATCGTAATCGTCGTACGTAGTCTCCACCTCTGCAGGTGCAAGCGTTGCTATTGCATTGCACACCTTCATCAGCCTCTCCCAGTGTGCGCTAAGCTTCCTCCCGTAAATAGCAATAAGGCCCTCCACAGCTTTGAGAGAGCTGTATGTGATGTCACTGTCACTCTCCTCACCGACGCCATTCAGTTGGCATAGGAGCACGGCCATGACACTATCAACGCAGTCGTGCATGCGATCGGGGTCTGCATGAAACTCAGCCTCACAGAGCTGCAAGTACGGAAGCCACATTTTATCATTTTGCTGTAGATGCTTCAAGGTGTGGTCGCGCAGCTTCTGAAGAGTAGGTTCCTGTGCAAGAGGCATTGCAGCCACAATGCAGTCCACCGTACAGCGATGGAGCGAAAATTCTTCAGTCCCGAAGTCCTTCGAACAGCAATCCAAAAACTTGTCCAATTCGGCATTGTCCCAGGTACGACCAAAGTGTGGCAGCAACACGTGGAGTGTGGTATAAATAGTCTCACGGTTTGCTGGTGAAAGCAGTTGTCCATTGAGATGGTTGACACAGGTGTGGAAGTAGCGCTGCATGTTTGCGATGCTCCGCTGCCAAAAAGTTGCATCACGCTGGGCCATCTCCACTATCGCGTTTACCACTTTCTTTATCGCCAGTGAGCTCAGTTCGTACAATTCCATCAACTCTTGGTCTCTTGGAGCGGGCTTGCTGGCAATGGCTTGTGAAAGCACTAAATCCACGATAGTAAGCTGCTGCTGTTCAGTACACATGGTGACTAGCTTTGGCAGCGCTTCGACTGCCTCAGTGCGTACCTGTGTGGTGTGCTCCTTTGTTGAGAGGCAGTCGAGTACCTGCAAAACCACAGCATCAGACACGCAACTGTTGGCCTGCGTCACATACTTTTGAAGATCAAACAATGCCATTTGGCGTAAATCCTCATCGACATCGTTGATGTCTTTATTGAACTTCGCAAGATCAAAAGCTGGCTGCCTGCAATGCATCATCTTCCACTTCGCATGTAGTTGATTTTGATGTCTGCCCGCGTTAGGGGTCAAAGAATAAAAAATAAAGAAACTAGACAACAAGCCCGATGTAAATTGAAAATGAAATTAAATATTCCCTTCTGTCTGCACTAAATTATATAAAAAAAAAAAAAAATGAAAAGGTACTAGTGGTAGCACCAGTCACCAATAAAAAAAGGAGGAGCGGGGATACACCAAAGTTAGAAAAGATAAGCACCCAAGATCTACATTTCCAAAGAAAAAAAATGCGCTTCTCAATAATAACCACTGCGGTTTCGGTGATGGTGGAGTCAGACATTAGATGCTGTGTGCGTCCTACAGCAAAAAATGACCAAAAAGCTTTGTATTTCAGTACAATTTACCATTTATGTATCTTTTTAATTTTTTTGAAGGAAAGGTGCCCATATTTTGCTTGTTGATGATAAGCCTTTTTTTAATAATCAACGTATATATATAATAATAATAATAATGATAATGATAATAATAATATTGAAAGAAAAAAAATGTGTGTAATTTGTCCTTTTTGCTACTTTTGTGGTGTGCATGCAAATACTTCATTCATAAAAGCAGCACATATGGTATGAAACAAAAAACGATACTACGCGATATCAGCAACGCCTTGTGATAAACAATCATATTCTTTTGATATAGAAATATATACAACAGTATATATAGATACATACATAAAAACTACGAGTACTAAAAGAGAACATATTTAAAAAAAAACGGTCAGCAGAAACGGTTTTCTTTTTTGGAAAAGACGTCTCCATTTCAAACAGAAAGCACTCGGTAAAAAAAAAATTTGTCACCCAACGCCATTCCTCCCGTCCCCGCGCCATCCTCGCAATGCAGGTTGCCACAATACCGATAATAACAAAACGTTTTAAGAAAAAAGATTTGTTTAAGCGTGTGACTGTGTTCAATTCTGAATTGCTAATGGCATGCAAAAAAAAGGAAGGAAGTATATAGCATTTTTCTTATTTTAAAAAAAGAGTGCGGCTAATAGTTTAAGATAGAAAAAAAAGAAAAGAATGTTTGTCTTCAGCAAGACAAAACAGCACCTATTTGTTTCCTTAAAGAGAAAAATATAACAACTCAGCTCTTTGGCACACTACGCAGCGCATTTTAGATATCAATATACACTACTAGCTTTCATTTTTACTTCTGACGCTCCTCAAGGACCTTGATCATCGACTCAGCGCAGGTGGGAATGGGCGAACCAGGGCCAAAGATAAGCTTCACGCCAGCCTTGTACAGCTCGTCATAGTCATCAGGGGGGATAACACCACCGGCAGTGACAATGATATCATCGGCACCAAGCTTCTTCAGTTCCTGAATAAGCTGGGGGATAAGCGTGCGATGGCCGGCAGCGAGTGAGCTGGCACCAACGATGTGCACATCATTCTCCACGGCATGGCGAGCAACCTCCTCAGGAGTCTGGAAAAGAGGGCCAATATCGACATCGTAGCCAAGGTCGGCAAGACCAGTAGACACCACCTTTGCGCCGCGATCATGACCATCCTGGCCCATCTTTGCTACCATAATACGGGGGCGACGGCCTTCCTTGGCAGCGTACGCGTCAATGCGAGACTTGAGATCCTGAATCAACTTTTGCTCCTCCTTGGTTCCATCCTGGACGTACGAGTTGAAATATACGCCCTGCACAACCTGGTTCTTCGCCACGTAACGGCCAAAGACCTCCTCCATAGCAAATGTAATCTCTCCAAGAGTGGCGCGGGCACGAGCGGCCTCGATGGCGATCTCAAGAATATTCATATTTGTGTCCTTGCAAGCTTGTGTGATCTTCGCGAGGACCTCCTTCACCTTTCCATTGTCGCGAGTTTCGCGCAGCTTGCAAAGCTGGGCAATCTGGCTCTCACGCACCTTGTTGTTATCGATGCGCAGAGTCTCGGACTTCTCTTCATCGGGATTCCGGTACTTGTTAACGCCAACAATGGTCTCATGACCAGAGTCAATGGCAGCCTGACGACGGGCTGCGCTTTCCTCAATCTTCAGCTTGGGGAAACCGTCCACAATGCAGCTAGTCATGCCACCCTTTGCCTCCACATCATCAATGATGGAGCTTGCCTTAGCAATCATCTCCTGCGTGAGTGCCTCCATCATGTATGAGCCACCCCAAGGATCCACCACCTGGCAAATGCCTGTTTCTTCCTGAATAATAATCTGAGTGTTGCGTGCAGTGCGAGAGCTCTGCTTGCATGGGAGGGCAACAGCTTCATCGTAGGCGTTCGTGTGCAAACTCTGAACTCCACCCATCACAGCTGCCATCGCCTCAATCGTGGTACGCACAATATTGTTTTGCATATCCTGCTCAGTCAAGGACCAGCCGGAAGTTTGCGAGTGAGTACGCAGAAGAAGACTCTTCGAGTTCTTGGGGCTGAACATCTTCTTGACGTACGTGGCCCAGAGGGTACGAGCCGCACGTAGCTTCGCGATTTCACAGTAGAAGTTCATGCCAATGCCAAAGAAGAAAGAAAGACGGGGAGCGACATCATCAACGGTAAGGCCACGGTTAATGGCACAACGGATGTACTCAAGACCGTCGGCTACCGTAAATGCCAGCTCAAGAGCGCCGTCTGCACCAGCCTCTTGGATGTGGTACCCACTGATACTGATGCTGTTGAACTTGGGTTGGCGCTTGTTTAAGTATGCCATGATATCGCCGATAATACGCATGGAGGGCTCCGGAGGGAAAATATAGGTGTTGCGGACCATAAACTCTTTGAGGATATCATTCTGGATGGTACCCCTCAGTTTCTCCTGGGCAACGCCACTCTCCTCGGCGGTGACTGCAAAGAAGGCGAGAATGGGAATCACAGCGCCATTCATGGTCATGGAAACGCTCACCTTTTCAAGAGGAATATCAGCAAACAGTTGTTTCATGTCCTCGACAGAGTCTACAGCAACGCCAGCCATACCGACATCACCAGTCACACGAGGATGGTCTGAGTCGTAACCGCGATGAGTGGCAAGATCGAAGGCGACAGAAAGACCCTGCTGTCCATTCTTTAGAGCCGCCTTGTAGAAGTTGTTTGACTCCTCAGCTGTAGAAAAGCCAGCGTACTGACGAATCGTCCAGGGGCGGCCGGTGTACATAGTGGCGTGGACACCACGTGTGTAAGGGAAGAATCCGGGCATCTCGGGATCAACCTTGACGTCAGTCTTGACATACAGTGGGTTGATATCAAACCCATTAACAGAATGAATGTTAAGGGTTTGAGGATCCCTCTTGAGCTCCTTCTTGGCCATTTCAGCCCACTGAGGGGCAAAAACGGCAGTGAGCAGAGCACAGTTGCGGCGCATCATCTTTCCTTACGTTCGCGATACTAATGAACGTATGATCCTTCTTTGATAATGACAGAGAAAAAACACTACTCAAATAAGAAAAAAAAAATGAACAGAGTTGAACAGTGAGCACTAGCTGGTAATTAGTAATAGCACAAAAAACTATTATTTTCAGAAAATGAAATGAAAGCAAAAGAATGAATAAAAAGATAATGATTTTAGTGAATATATGCAAAGAAGAGGATCAACAAAAATTAACATACAGAGTAAAACATCAGCATTTAAATGATAAATGCATAGCATTACAGCACTGATTGGTGAGTTTTGAGCCTTCCACCGCAGCATGCGTGCGGTAGATAGTACATTGCAAACTAAAAAGGAAATCGCTTTTGAAGAGAAAAGCAACTGTACGTTAACCATGATCACCCTTCACAGATAAAAATCATTAACAAAAATACATTTTGGTGTGCGAAGTACAGATATTTGCGTTTGAACCAAATCACAATTGGTCACAAACAAAACAATCAAGTGAGGAAACAAAATGATTCACACAAAGAACGTAGTGTATTTCAGAGCTTTGCATAGCTATAATAGAGAATGAGTACACTTACAGAAAGGTATAATACTACGTCAAGAAACTACAAAACTTTCATCATAAAAGACCTTTTACTCCTATTCAAGCCAAAAATGTATGAACGGCACAGAAAAAAAAAAGCGAACAAACAACATCTGTGCACCTCTCTTGAACAATCCTATTTTACACCACCCCCACGACAGTGATGAGCAAGAAAAGAAAACATGTACACACAACGCCAAAGGAAGTCCGTTTGCATCAAGCATACTCTAAAGTGAAAGTAAACATTTCTCTAACACGAAACATATCTTTAAATGAGATTCCCTTCAAAAGAGTCCGCTTCTTTAATTTAAAAGTATGAACCGGCATGCCGCCAAAAGAAAAAAAAAGGCAATGTCAAACTCCAAGTTGCACAGAATAATGCTTGCCAGTTAAGCAACTGCACACTCAAATACCTCGCGTCACTTTGACAGCACGTATAAAAATCATCACTTCACAAAGTCAAACATTAAAAATGCAAAAGATTACTTACGGCACCACTCAACCACCTACTACTACACTTTATCACCAACAGCCATTTGATAAAATAAAAACACGCATAATAGTCATCCCATTTTACAAAAATGGGCGTTATCTGCTTACTCGGTTGAGTTTCATACAAATATTGAAACACCACACGCAGTGTGTGTGTCATAAGCACGTGGCCCATAGATGGACATCAATTCGAAAATATACGTTCTCATATCGTAAAAGTACACAATACTTGTATTTCTGGGTAATATGTACGCATTGCTGCAAAAAAAAAAGCAGGTGCAACACCAAAAGATCTTTAATAGGTCAAAGATAGATTCAAATGGTGAAAACAACGTACAAATCGCTGTTCTTAGTGCGCATCAAAACACCAATGTTTCATCCTTGGATGCGTGCATCGGCATAGCATGTGTAACATCCTTTCGCGCCTAGGCAAAAAGCAATGCTTGCACAAGGATCTCTTTCCACAAAAATGAAAAGACTGATTACTCACATACCTGTAGAAGCACACAGTAAATTATAAAAAGAAAGAAAAATACCACCATTATGTACGTGTCAGATCCATTTGAAAAGAAAAGTCTTGCAGCGCGCATTACAATTAGAACGGAAACTGCCCCAACTCACTCAGAAAGCAAACGGAAGAACTACGCACAATTAATGCACAAAGAAACACCACAAAAATAAAGCAAAGAAAAAGTGAAAACATAGATAATATTATCGAGAATAAATAGTCCATTGCCTTGCCACAACTCAAAATGATATCAGTCAGCAGAAATAAAAAGGAGATAAAATATATGCTTTACAATACTGCGCAAAAAGAAAAGCTTTATTGTTGGTTCATAAGCAGCGTTCAGCTTTTTTCTTCATACTCTACTCTAATATAATAAACAAACACGAACCTCTTTCAACTTTTACGAAAAGAAGGCGCAGCTTCTAATGGGGAAACTAGCCTGCCCCAGCTACGTTTCACAAACAATTCTGCAGATATCGAGATAATACAACTGACAACGTACTCCAAATGCTTCCAAAAGGCACGATGACAATAGTATTACATTCATTTCACAACACACTGCTCAGAGCGTGCAAAAAGAAAAAAAGATACACCACCACGAAAATAGCGCTCAACCACTCGCTAAGCAACCGGACCCCCCCCCC